>VYZP01005616.1:0-22772 GCA_013400635.1 Hypocryptadius cinnamomeus
GCAAGTATCAACTACATTTTAGCTAGAATTCTGTTTTATTGTAGGGATTGTACTATTAGAGAATGGAAGTGTGCAAAACAGTGTGGCTAATTAACAAGTATTTCCTAACAGTGGCTACTGGGAAGTGACACACTTCCTGCACTTTGTTAAGATATTCTTTCTTATGTGAAAACAAACTGAGCTGCCGTTTACAGTCACTGGGTAGTTCTGACTCTTTCCTAGAGCAGACAATCCAAGGAAAGGGCTTATTAAGGGGCTAGCAGCACTGATGAGAAGAACTCTATCTTACAGACAATGATTTGCATTCAAATACTTAGAGTAATGCTAAACCGAGTTGACAGTAAGACAGTTTGTAGAGCAGTTGCAGTCCTAAACACCAACTGGAAGACTGGAGCATACAGTTTCTGAAGAAATCTTTTCAAAGTTTTATTTCAAAATCCATGAAAATGACTTCTCAGATGATTTTTATCTCATTATAGAAATCCGTTAGTCAGTATCTGTTGCATCCCTGTGACTTTGAGAGTCCTGCTCTTACTCTTCATTTGAGTTGAGGTGATGAGCTAGTTGAGCAAGGACAGCTACCACCACTGGCAGACTGATTTTGCTCCACTACTTTTGTAAAACTGGGAACCTATGGGTTAACAGGCTGCTCCTTCCATGTACAACTTGGATCTTCTCTAAAGCACTGCCAACAGCCAGCTGCTCAGGTCACTGTTAGTAGCACATTGCCTCTGCAGGAGGGTGCACAGCACAGCTTTGTGGTGTATATTAAACATAAAATTGCCTAGTCCAGACAGCAACATTTTACATCACCTTTGCTTTACCTGACAGAGGCCACTGATCTCAACTTCCTCAGAACACCTTTGCCTGCAGCCCAACAGAAATTTGGGATCACACAGAACATTACCAAAAGCACTCCATCATTCTCAGACAATTAACTGCATAAGTACCTGTGGGAATCAAGAGAATCTGTAACTCACCTGAAACACTTAATTTGTCACTGCAACCTCCTGCTTTTCAGCTACCAGCCTTGTTCTTGTAACTACAGCTCTATTTAATTGATTACTACTGTGGACAAAGAGCCAGCAAACAGAAAAAGCCTTTTGTCTGTTCTTTCTCACAGGTTGACTGACTAACCACTCACCTTAGACACTCACTCGTGCAAGTTTTGAAGGTTAAAATTACCTACCTAATAAATTACATAATCTCAAGGATTCTAAGGAAGTTTGTGTCAATTAATCAGCTCCTTGCTACCGTAACTAAAGTGTACATCTACTTGAAAACAGGGCCTCACGCAATTGCCAGCACAAATCAGGTGCTAGAGGAAAGAAAATATCCTTTAGGAGTCCTGCAGTCACAGAAACAATAAGTAAGCCAAAGAACGTGTTGCAAGAAAATGCACTACATCAATGTTCCTAGGTAAGTTAAAAATCAAAATGGTTAAAAGAGATAGCATTCAGAATGGTTAGAAAAGGTAGCATGCAGTCTGCACATAGACCAAACAGAATCAGGTCTCTTCTCAGTCACCAAAATTAACTCAGACTTTGCAATTTCAGGGTTATTGGTTTTTTGTTTACTTGTTTTGTTGTTATATTTTTTAATAGATACATTTTAAAAAGCTCATGATAGCTCCCTATTTAGAGGAAAATAACTTGTCCTCCCAAGCATAATGTTTTAACAGATAGCCCCATTACATGAACATTTTGTATGCTATTGGGGTCATTCTGGCTAAGTTGAAACCAGCCAGCAGCAATGTTAGTCCTCCTTAATACTGATATTGAATTGCAAGAATAACAGGAAGCCTGTCAGCCATGAAAACTTCACTCACAAGACTGTTTGCACCGCTGGGCTGGGCTGTATCATGCCAAATTGTCTTCTCCCTGACTGGTACCAGTTTCCCTGAACACTTATGACCAGATGTGAGCAGAGAATTCTGACACTGAAAAATGAGGTGTGCTATGGTGAAAGGAAGATAAAAGGCCAAGGCAAGAGCTGAACCAAACTGCTACTCATGAGAAGCATGAAGCAGGGAACAGTTTCTGGAGCAGCCTTCAGTTGCACTGGGTGAGGTGAGATGTCAATTTGCACTGTGTGAAAAGGATTTGCCCTACAAATGCTGCTGAATAGCACAGGAATAGGAAAGAAGGAGCAAAAGACTGGAACAGGAATTGTTTCTCATACACAGGCAGTTAAATCAGGAGTTTAGAATTTGTGAGGCTGGGCTTTGGAGTATCAGGCCTGTCCCTGAGCAGGTATTTAGTCTTGCAGGAGTGGCTCATTCTTTAGGAACATAGCTATGCAAGGTGTTAGCTCACTTGCCCAATAGCTACAGCTACATACCCAGGAAGCAGCCAAATCCTGAGCCCCAATGACCACTTAACCCAAGAAGATTCAAATGCTCATCCCCTTGTTCACCAAAATACATTATAATCTCCGAAGGGTTTGCTTGGCTCTCTCTTGACCCCTCCTAGGCCTGAACTACCAAGGATTAAACCTCACAGAATCATTACTAAAGTGATATCACAACCTTGCAGGCAGAAACAGGAAGCCAGGTACACTTTCTCTCAGTCAGGCCACTACTCAGAAAAATCCAGGTCTCTTCTAACTTCCCTCCTCATCCAGACAGACCTGCATTCCTGGCTATAGAGCAGTCCAGTTCTAATAGAGCAGAGGGAACAGGAGAGTAACCTGAGGGTATTCATTTTTAATCCAAGTCTCTTAACCTCCAGAGAAGTAATGTAACCACTATGAAGCAAGGTAAAATTAATAACATTTACACTAGCATAAGTTATCCCTGGATTAAAAAACAAGATATGTGGGCAGGACCAGAATAGAAGGTTAAGGGCTTGCTACTTCTGCTTGTTTGACAGATTTCTGCCTAGGACTTAGACACATACCTTTTGCTTACAGTGCTTCAAGTGCAATAACAGAGAGTGTTTGGACCTCACCCTTAACCTTTCATAACAGATGCTCTATTTTTAAGTGCTATTTTAAAATCACATTAGCCATTTTAATTCATTAGAGAAGAAAAACATAGTGGCAGATCTTAACATCTACAAGCTAATGGCATAGAAACCATTTCTAACCTGGGCGTTCTCAAATACACTGATCTAGTTCTGGAGCTCTAGCTACACTGCTGAGATCACATAGTCTGACTGTGTGACAGCCCATCCAGCCTGTACAGAGCTAAATCTCTATCAGTTTATCAGTCAGCCAGAATCAGACACTGGGCAGGAAATTTCATACAGAATTTACCAATATTGCTTGATGCTTTTGTAGAACAAAAACATTTTGCAGTGAATCTAGGATATTGTTCTGTTAATTACTCCACAGATAAGCATCCCCTTTCTTCTTACTTTTCTTTTTATTTATACTCAGACACATTTAGAGAGAGATTAAATGCAAAATTTCCTTGACTGGGACAGAGAAATAGAAAAAATTACTTTTAGAAGATTTATACTGCAGAGAAAAAGGAACATACAAAGATGTAAAGGAAAAAATGGGATCATAGCATGGTTTGGATTGGAAGAGACCTTAAAGAACATCTAGATCCAACCCCATGGACAGGGACACCTCCCACTAGTCCAGGTTACTCAGAGCCACATCCAGCCTTTCAGGGATGGGGAGTCCCCAGCCTCTCTGGGGAACAAATTGTTAAGTTGCTCATTTATTTGATGTATAGTCACAGGACACTGAGTGGGTTTCAGGTCAAAAATAGCCTGGCATTATCATCCAGAAAAGGAGCTATAAAATAAAGAAGGGGAAGAAGTAATCTTTTCCTCCTCTTCACATGTACATTACATCTCTTCCCTTTGCCCTCTTGATGCAATACGCAGAGTCAAATTACATATAGCAAGGAAACCTTATAACATGAAGTAAGAATGCAGCGCAGCCAGTTGCTGTACCCTGATGAATTGGAATGACTCCCTGCCACAAGAATGAATCATAAATAAGTCTGCTGAAATCAGATGTCACTCTCAAGTTATGCCCAAATAAGTTTAAAAATTGGAGACTGCTGATACGGCAAATGCAACATCACTGGCCGTACACATTTTGGCATAAGTGTTTTGGAATTGGAAGATCAAACTATGGATCCTCCTTAAATTGACTTCGGATCAACCTAAATAAGCTGCCTTTAAATGCAACAGGTGATGCACTTCAAACAGAAAAGGTACCTACTACTTTTAGCAGTTATCCATTAGTCAGCAATCCCAGGTGAAAAGCACTTTCTGTGCAGAGGAAAGAATTCTTTACTGTGGTTTAAAACAAGTCACTCTTGAATAAAGAGTGAATTCCAAAGGATAGGAGCATCAATTTTAATTAAATAAAAAGAAAATTAAACAGTTTTTCCTACTGAGACACTACAAATGATCTTTATATTTCCTTGTAAATAATGTTTTCTTATTTGATTTTTGATTTAAGTCTGTTTCATCCCTTTCTGTCATGAGCACAGGAAACAATACAGAGTAGAAAAGAAGCCATTTCTTCAACTTCATCCAAGAGCTTTCCTGGTTAAGCCTTTTTTCTAGATGAAACTATCAAAGATTTTCTCCATATACTAAACTAAAGCAGTATTTTCACTTGGGAATCTGGGAAGCATCTCCTGTAGAGTAATAGGAGTTTACTCCAGAGAATACCTGCACATGGTCTCCAGAGCACTCCTGGAGTGCTATCCAGTATTTTAAAGCACTGGCACTTAAAGGAAAAGAGAAATTCACTTTTCTGTCATCCATTTTTGGGAGCAAGGGAATCTTGTTAATTCTGGCCTTTGTCAGAATTGGAAAACAAGAACATGAAGACCTACTTCACTGAATTTTAAAAGTCTGACAGTGAAACTGATAATACACTATTTTGGGATGCAAGAAATGCTGGAACAAAATTTGTTTAACAAGAGACAGGCCCAATGACAGCTTCAAGAAATTCAAAAATGTGCCTTACAACCAAAGCAGAGAACGACTGCACATGTAAGGTAGAAGCAGACTAAGATGCTTATTATTCCCTTGCCTTTGACCTAGACATAAACACACTAAGGTATGTAATTGGTAGCAGTGTATAAGCATTTTGTAACACAGCAACAGTTTTAGTAGTATTTTATAACTTAGTATACATGAAAAACACACAACTGCAAATGAACAGAGACTTGCAGCATACTTGCCTGAATAGGGCTCAGGAAAGCATAGGCAAATAGTAAAATCTGCAAGATAAGAACAGAGAATGTAGAGTGGTCAGGAAAGATGTCAGATGAAACTAAAATAAGATTGCAGGACAAAGAGGAGATGTGTCTGATGGAACCAGAATAATCCTGCAAAACAAATAAGAAAGATGCCTAGCAACACTATGGTAAGCTTATTCCCTCAAATAATATGGACTACATCATCTGAGATCACCCCCTTTTCTTCCAGGGAGGAAGCAAGGTGAACAATACATTAACAATTGGAAAAGAAGAATGACAGTTTATGAAAATCACAAGAAACCTCACTTTGATTCCAGCTTCTCTTGCCAAGGAGCTCTCAAGCACTTTACTGTGACTCCTGCAACTGAAACAAACCATCAAGAAGTGTAGTCATCAGTGCTAAATACAGGGCACCAGCTGCAGGGCATTGTATACTCCAGTTTTACTACCACTTATATATGTGATTGTTAAGAACTGTTTGGGAAAGAGATAATAACTAATGGCAATTAAGAACTAATGACTGGAAAGCTGCATTGTTGCTGTATACAGGTTTAATAAAGTGCTTTGATTCATTAGTCTTTTAAACACTCCATCACTGAGAGCTTCAATCTGTGAGGAAACACACAAATGTTTTGGTGCAACACTTTGATCAGTTCCTTCAGTTAATAAAATCAAGTTTCTTCTCACAACATCCTGTTAAGCATATGTTGTGAATGAGTGTGGGGGGATGCATCCCCACATGTTCTAAGTCTTTTCCCCTTACACTTTCTCAAAAAGTTCAAAAATACTTGTCACTGAACAATCTGTCCCCAGATTTAAGTGACCTTCATCCTAGCAATCTTCCAAGCAGCGTCTTCTGCTCACACAGAAGATTTTCCCACTCACACAGGAAAGACACAACTGGCTGCATTAGATTTCAGGGCCAGGTCCAATCTTGCAAGTCATTCCAGAGACGGCGTGGATGATGCGACTAATTCACTGTTTTGAGATTAAAAATGTTTACTATTTACGAAAAGGTCATTAACATCTCTCAGCTGAGATCTAAGCACCTTATTTAAATGAAGAGAGTCCTCTCATTCCAGCAGACTCAAGAGCTCTGTGCAGCGAAGTTCTGACAGCCAGCCAGCTCTCACCCCGGACAGAGGCAGCAGCAGCGGGGACGTCCCGGCGCTCGGCTCCCCGGGCACGGTGCTCTCGAGAGCGGTTCTGAGGAAAGGCGCTGGCAAGCGCCGCTTCCCTGCGGCCTCAACAACCGGGGCCGGGCTGGCGAGACACCTGTGAGCGCTGCACCGTGCTCAGGTGAACGGGCCCTGCCAGCCCACCGCGGCCGAGCCCTGCGGAGCAGCCCGGCTGGCGCAGGCTGGCAGCCAGGGCTCCCCAGCGGGCTCGCTCTCACGCTGTCCCAGCACTGCGAGCGCGGGCGGCTTCTACAACCCTTTTTGACTCCGAGTCGCTCCATTAACAAGACACCCCCTCCCCAGCCCCAGAGCCCTTTCTAGGTCAGCCTCACCTCTCCTTCCGTCCCTTCCGCGGCTCCCCCTTCTTTCCCTCCGGCCAGAGACAGCGCCGGCTCCCCGGTCCTGGCGGGCAGCCGCTGTCCCGCGCCTCCGCCCCGCTTGTCTGAGGGCAGGGAGACGGCAGCGCCGGCGAGGCCGAGCCCGTCCCGCCGCCCTGGGCCAATGCCGGCGCCCGCCCCTCCTGCCCGGGCCCGCCCTCCCGCTCGTGTCACCTGTGGCACCCCTGGGTGTGCCCGGCGGGGCCGTGACCGGCTGGGGCGGTGACACTGCCCGCGGGCCGGGCGAGCTTCGGGTCAGCGGGCACTGGTCTGAGGCAGCAGCTCCACAGCGGACAGTGGCTGCTTCACACGAAGCCCACGCAGGGAGTGTCGGCTTGACCTGACGAGCTGCCTTGAGGGACAATGATCAGTATTTCACTTTACCTGGCGATAGGCAGCCCGAGAAGTGTGAACATACGCCCCTGTTTGAGTAAAGATACGGGCCGCGATAACAGAGGTTTCAGTCATCTGTTTGTTCAGGAAGCCGCTCTAAGTGCTTTTCTGTTTAATTAGTGGCACAAAATACACATGTCGCCATTTCATGGGGTTTCAGCAGGACCTTCCCCTCAGCAGCCAGCCACCACGGCGATTTCTGAAGCCGGAGTGCCTCTGCGAGCAGGGTGAAAGCACCGACCCCGGCATGGCTCGGGGAGAGCTGCTGTGCTGCTATTTTCCCCTTACGCACGTTCTTCTCACAGTGCTTGATCTAACTGGTTCAATTCCAGTTTGGGGCAGCTGGAGGATTTCAGCGTCTGGCGTGCCCGGGAGCGGGGCCGCTGTGCCCTGAGGGCAGCCCTGTTCTCACCTGCCCGCGTCTGCCGCCCGGAGAGCTGGCTCTCGCTCGCAGCAGCTCTGGTTTAAATTACACCCGCGCTGTGTTCCCAGCCTGGGTCCATTCACTCCCCAAATCACACACCATCAGCCCTGGCTTCCTGCTAACAATAAATTCTTATGTTTCACTTCCTTCTCAAACTTGGATATGGTGAAACTATTTTTAGAGAAAATTTAGTGTTCATAGCATTGGTGTAAAGCCTTGGTCAATTACATGTCTTTTCAATTTCATGCATTTCATACGCAGCTCTTCCTTTTTGATGACAAAATAAGGGACTAGAGCATGCTTTTCATGCACTATGCAGTAAAATTCTGGCTTAATAAACTTTTAATAAGACTTACATTCAGCTCACAAGATCAGAGTGAATTGGAGACCTTGTGAGAGATTAAAAGTCGCTTGTTCCCCTCAACAATTTTCATTCAATCACCTCTCATCTACATATCCTGTTTATTCACTCCAATGCAGCATACTAAGCTGTATCTATTCAAACCCACATTAAAGTGCTGTTCAGTGCAGATCGAGAAACGTCACTTAATTAGAAGTGATGCGAAGCCCTTTTGACACTTTTCGTAGATGGAGCATACTTTTCTCCTGTGTAAAATGCCTCTTTTCCCTCTCTCGCAGCAGTCCCGAAGAAAAAGGAAGGTATGAGTAAAACCGGCTCAGGACCAGGCACGCAGTATCAGCCGGCAGCTGTGGGTGCGCTTGACCCCTGCTGGATGGACTTGGAACTGAGGTCCGGTGTACCCACTGCCCAAAACAATTCCCTCTCTAATCAACGACTTGGGACCCAAGCTTAGGAAAAAGCAGCTCCTTGCTGCTAAATGGCAGGGGTCTCCAGCACTGTGAGAAGCGATTGCTGAGAATCTGTGTATGTGGTGTGTGCTGCGTCTGTTAAAATACATAGGTGAGCTCTCCTGCTCAAATTTAACTCAGTGATGTGTTCCTAAAATGGATTCAGATGAAATCTGTGGGATTATGTGTGTAAGGACTGTCTCAGCTCAGACCAGTTGCCAGTAGATATCTTCATAAAGAAGAAACTGATAATATCTGAATGACCTTCAGAACATGGAATACCTGTAGAACCCTCAGACTCATTCCTCAGTAACTGCAGATGGAAAAAGTCTGTACCCAGTATCCAGCCTGTCCCCACAGCTACTCTGCAGTGGTTCAGCAGATTTGAAGAATCTACTCATTTTATGTAAGCACAGAACAGCTGTTTTTCAAGTGAATTGCGCCTGAACACTCTCAAGGTGGCAGCAAGAGAACAAACATTAGTCACATACACAACATAGAAAGGTATACTCTACCCACCCTCCTCTTTGTGTTCCCCAGACACAGTCACAGAGTTGTTAAATTCTCAGCACAATCAAAAGATATAAGCATGGTTTTGTTGCAGTGAACAGAGAGCGTTATGGCATCTCCAGGGAAAAAGACCCAAACCAATGAAGTCTGCAGGTATCTTTGTGTAGTAGTATTGCTGTCAGATTCAGAAAGTGGATCACCTTTCTCCCTTCACCCCCTCATTCAGCATGTCTTATTTTTCTAGTGATTTTCCAAAGTAAAAACGAAGTAATGCCATCTTCTTCCAATTATGAAAAATTTAGTGAGTGCCTTGGTGTGGTTACAAAATGACTGGTATTAGTTGAAGAGACAGTAGCTTCTACTGAAGCAAATAAAGCTGATAATGCTTTCCTTCCTCCAGTTTCCTCCTGTCACTCAACTACCTTTGACACTGAGCTGCTCTCTGATAACTAACCCAAATCACAGCTAACTCTGATGTTGTTCATTTAATGGCTGTAGTGACATTTCCCAGGTGGCTTCGACTACATCATACCTTGCTTTTCAACCTTCAGTTGGTTCCTGGGCACCAAGGTAACTTTTTTTTTTCTTTTAAAATCTTCCATGCTCTTAGGTTATGCCATTAAAAGTTCTCTACGTGCACAAAGGAAGGCAGAGCAATAATGGTGAGTGGAGTAGCTTGAGAAATACCCTGCCTGGCTGCCCCCAAGTCCACCACAGGAGCCCTCAGCCCATCAAAGGTCCCTCTCTTCACACAGGAAGGAGTGCAGAGTCTTTAAAACTAAGCCTTCAAAAATATTTTAGAATTATTTAGAATTTATTTTAAAATATTAAAAGAAAATGTATATCAGAAGTGCAAACTGTAAAAGGAAAGAGTGTGGATAATTTATATTACTCTATACGCTGCTCTCTGTGGTAAGAAAAAGATTGGCTTGATAATAATGATCATGAAAGGAATGGCTTCAAAGATCAAATGCGCTTGACTAGGGCCTGATCATTTTCCTTCTCTTTTGCTCCCAAACAAAACAAATTTAATCCTGCTGCCAGTGACCAGGGCATCTTTAAATTTATTGTCTTATGCAGCATGGCTACAGATCTCTGCCTGTAGGAGTAAAAGCATTTTGTCCTTACTTTAATGACCATGTCTTAATTACAGAGACTGTTCTACTATGTCAAACAGGACTTGTCAAAGGAAAACACAAATTCCCACAGGGATGGCCAAGAATTATGAACAAAGTAAGTAAATGTGAATGTTCATCATGGACAAAAAGCAGCTATGGAGAGACCTCATTGCAGCCTTCCAGTCCGTAGAGGGGGCTTATAAAAAAGAGGGAGAGGGACTTATTTTATACAGACAGATAGTTATGGGACAAGGGTGAATGGTTTTAAACTAAGAGAGGAGAGCCCAGAGAGGTTGTGGATGCCCCAACCCTAAAAGTTTTCAAGGCCAGGATGTATGGGGCCCTGATCAAACTGAACTAGTGATATCTCTGCCCATGGCAGGGGATGAGATGATCTTTAAGGTCCCTTCCAACAACCCTTTCTATGATTCTATGTTGCCCAAGAATGCAGACACCAGCACTTTAGTGATTGATAATTTATTTCTGTGGTTGAGTATGGCTCCCAGGATTATGTGGCTGATATCCTATGAAGGAAGGAAACGACCAGAGCCTATCCAAAATCTATTGCAGTCCACTGGCCAGGAGGAGAGAAGCAGAAGTAGTTCAGGATCAGTCTCCAACCTTTCCACCTTCTTGAGTCCCCACGCTGGGCATGGCCTTTTGCTCTGATGTGGAGCAAAGGGGTCACAGGCCACAGAGTTCGACTGTTGTTACTGCAGTACAGGAGCCNCAGGGCCGGATTGAGGGCAGAGGGGATTGTTAGCCTGCTTTGAAAATTGGGAAGGGGTTACGGTGTGACTGCACGATGTTGTAGCGTGACTGAGGTAATAGATTTTCCGTATTCTGCACCTGGGACGGGGCAACCCCGGGTGTACCGACAGAATGGGGAGTGAGAGGCTGGACGGCAGCCAGTGGAAAGGAACCTGGGGGTCTTGGTCGATGGCAAGCTGAACATGTGTCAGCAGTGCTCTGGCAGCCAGGAGGGCCAAGNTGTCTTATGCAGCATGGCTACAGATCTCTGCCTGTAGGAGTAAAAGCATTTTGTCCTTACTTTAATGACCATGTCTTAATTACAGAGACTGTTCTACTATGTCAAACAGGACTTGTCAAAGGAAAACACAAATTCCCACAGGGATGGCCAAGAATTATGAACAAAGTAAGTAAATGTGAATGTTCATCATGGACAAAAAGCAGCTATGGAGAGACCTCATTGCAGCCTTCCAGTCCGTAGAGGGGGCTTATAAAAAAGAGGGAGAGGGACTTATTTTATACAGACAGATAGTTATGGGACAAGGGTGAATGGTTTTAAACTAAGAGAGGAGAGCCCAGAGAGGTTGTGGATGCCCCAACCCTAAAAGTTTTCAAGGCCAGGATGTATGGGGCCCTGATCAAACTGAACTAGTGATATCTCTGCCCATGGCAGGGGATGAGATGATCTTTAAGGTCCCTTCCAACAACCCTTTCTATGATTCTATGTTGCCCAAGAATGCAGACACCAGCACTTTAGTGATTGATAATTTATTTCTGTGGTTGAGTATGGCTCCCAGGATTATGTGGCTGATATCCTATGAAGGAAGGAAACGACCAGAGCCTATCCAAAATCTATTGCAGTCCACTGGCCAGGAGGAGAGAAGCAGAAGTAGTTCAGGATCAGTCTCCAACCTTTCCACCTTCTTGAGTCCCCACGCTGGGCATGGCCTTTTGCTCTGATGTGGAGCAAAGGGGTCACAGGCCACAGAGTTCGACTGTTGTTACTGCAGTACAGGAGCCACCCAAGGCTCCATCGCAGTGCCTTGGACTGAGGGAGCTGGTTCCTGAGAGAGCAGCTCAGCCCACATTCGGTGTGGGACTGTCCCAGTACGGAACTGGGACACGCTCTCTTTCTTGACGAGACCTACAACTTCAGGATTTCAGCCTGGCACTGCATTTGGGCGAAACCCAGCCCGTCCCACAAGCCTTTTTTTCCCGTACTTCTCGTTTCCCGGGGCAGCGGGCACCGGCGGCCCCTGTGGCGCCGGGCCCCGTCGCGATGGCGACCGGCGGGCGGGGCGCGCGGCAGGGCCCGGCCGTGCCCGNCTCACCTTGGATATTCTGTGCAGTTTTGTGCATCTCAAGACATTAAGCTATTGGAGCTTCCAAAGGAGGGCCACAACGATGGTGAAGGGTCCTAAGGGGAAGCCATATGAGGAGTGGCTGAGGTCATTGGTCTGTTCAGCCTGGAGAAATGGAGACTGAGGAGGAGACCTCATAGTATGCAATTTACTCCTTGTGAGGGGGACTGGTGCCAATCTCCTCTCTAGTAACCAGTAAGAGGACCCGAGGGGATGGATGGCCTAAAGCTGAGTTCAAGGCGTGTTTGGATGATGCTGTCAGGCACCTGGTGTGATTCTTGGAGAGTCCTGGATAGGGCCAGAAGTTGGACTCAATGGTTCTGACAGGTCCCTTCCAACTCAGTGTATTCTGTGAGTCTATAAATGTTGGGGACTGAGGGAGTGGAGGCTTCTGGTAGTGCAGCTGCTCGGTATATGGAGATTATTATTTGACTGCAGGTGCTAGTTTGGATGGTGTTAATGATAATAATTGGGCTCATGAGAGTAGTGAGCTGCTGTACAGGTGGTCTCTGTAAAGAGTGTCTGGAAAGTCGCTGTAGTTGGGTTGCAGTGTCAGGAAACTGCCTGCTCCTTCTGAGGATGCAATGGCAGTGTAGTTATTGCTTGAGACAGTGCTGGTGCTGATAAAGGGGATCAGTCAAGAGCCTCACAATTTTGTTTGGGAGAACAAATAGATATTTCCTTCTGTAAATATTGTCCTGTGGGTTTCAAATGTGCAGTCTATCCTCAGTCCCCTTAAATATGTTCCTCTCTCTCTCATGTGTGAGTATTGTCTATAGTTTGCAAAATCCTTTATTGTAGCATGTGTTTTTTCACCTTTTACAGCTTGGAGGCTTTCTTGTTCCACTCTACTTGGGAAGAATTTCTTAAATATATCACTGAAGCTCATCTGGGTCTGTAGTTTAAAAAAAAACAAAACACCCGAAGCCTTTTCAAAATACTTCTACTCAAAATTTTCTGGTTTGTATCCAGTTTTAAGCAGGGAATTTGATTACCCATTTAGTGAAAGGGACAGAAACAATTTAAAGAAAACCTTAGGGAGTGCTCTAATGATCTTCATTTTCTGAAGAAAATTAGTAAAATAAATGCTCAAGTGGAAATGGAATCAGTAGCAGTCCAGTTAATTCTGCACTGAAGAAGTGTGATGGATTCTTTTTTACTCTTAAGTGTATCCTGCACTTGTGCATTTGGTTTGGAAGTTTCAAAGGGGTCTAGGAGGAGCAAATTACCTAACTTCCTGCCTCAGTGAGGTTTTTTCTTAATTACTTGTTTGTTTGGGTTTCTTTTAAACCCTTTTTCTTTATCTCAGCTCTTAAAACAGCCATGTCTTTAGGATTTTTGGAAGTTTCATGAAAAAGTATTGTACTGAATTGGAAACTGCAAAGGTTGTATATGAAATAGGACAGAAAGTTATTTTGTACACAGAAAGCTGACATGGTCTTGATTCAGGGTATGGGGAGTGTGGTGAGAAGGCATAGGACAGTGTTTGGATTGCAGTGCATCTGTCAATAGTTAGTTTCCCTTCATTCCATTGATTTTACTTACTTGCTTATGTGGCTTTTTACTGATTTTTTTTCCTGTTTACTTGTGCTCATTTAACAGGAAAAAGTATCCAGCCTGCTGTATTTAGTCACAGAATAATTTTTTATCAATTTCACCTATTATTGTGAAATTCAGAATTTAAATTCAGAGAAGCAGTTTAATACAAAACCAGGTTATATACAATGTTACTACTCATTCAGTAATAAAACATTCTATGTTATATAAACTATTTTGGTTTGGAAAATTTGATTATGTGACTGCTAAAAGCGAGGAATCTTCATAAGTGCCCTTTCTTGTGACATTTTTTATTTTGTATAATATATGCTACCAGTTCCATTGCAGTACTATTCATTGTCAGTCGAATTCTGGGGTTGGTAGTTGTGACAGCATGCCTGGGGAATACTGCTGACATGCATATCCCTTCAGAAAGTGCTTTTGTTCCAGCTCTGACAATGAAAACTGGTATCAGAGTTGTGGTGAAAGGGAGATATTCATAGTGCTAGGAGAACAGAAGGAGAGGGAAAGAGAGGCATGTGAACAAGTGGACTTGATAAAATAAGCATGATAAAGAAACAAAGGACTGGAAAAGGAGCAACTTCTGGTTTGATTTGCAGGAATGTAAAAGACAACCTGTAGCAAGGCATGCAGTAAGTAACTGGTGATAGAGACCACTGTATCTACCCAGGTACACATTACATTTTTATATGTATATATGCACACACATATATATGTGTATATATATTTATGTAGACATGGGCCTGAGTGCTACCCCTGGGCAGGATTGTTGCTGTCAAAAACCCAACTTGTCTTTTTTTTAATTTCAGAACTGTTACAAGCTTTCGCAAGTGACAAACGCCAGTGAACACACAATGTTTTGTAAATTATTCATCTCTATATTTTTTTCCTTCGCTTCTAGCACAAGTATTAAAAAAAAAAACAAAAAAAAATTTAAAAAAATGGAAGAGACTAAGAAAAAGAAGAAACCAGAAGAGCAAGTTCAAGAGCCTGAATCAGATTTACCCGAAGCCTTACTAGAATATCAGTAGGTTTAATATATTTTAACTTTTCACTCACATACAATATGTGAATAAAGGAAGCAGATAACAAAGACAACTTACACAATTTAGAGCCTGAGCTGATTGTTTTGAGGTTTCGAGGCTATTTCAGAAAGGTACACTTTTTAAACAGTAGCTGTAAGAAAGCAGTTAAATGGGTCAGAAATTTTATGCCATTAGGCTATAACTTGGGGAAAAAAAATATTAAAACCAAAAAACCCTGCCATTTTTTCTGTTAGTAGCAAGCTTTTGATCAGCATATGCTGAAGTTGCAAGATCACATTTGACTGTATTTTTTAGGATTCCTTGGTGTTCGCGGAGGTTTGTTGTCACTAGCCAGAACCTCAAGACCTACAGTTTGCTGTCTTCCTTGGTGCAGCTGAGAGCAGAGCACAAAGTGTTTTATTTTGAAAGTAAGAGATGGATAAATTAAAGATCTCTTAAAATCAAGCAGAGAAAAGTAAGAGCCAAGGGGCAAATATCTGAAGCAGTTAAAAACCTGTCCAACATATTGGATTTCTAGTCTCTTGAGTAAATGATTAAAAGGAGAAAAAGTAAGCTTCATGACTTTTATCTAAGAGACAGAAATTGAAAGGGAAATACCTCAGGAACACCCAATATCCAACAATTATCAGCGTTTAGGGAGCAAGGAGTTGTGCCTTGGTGTGGAAATGAAAAGTGGAGTAAGCAAACTAAAAAGTATGCCCCTATAGTTGTAGTGACATCTATGTATGAGTTCACAGGGTTTATGGGGGATTTTTCTGTTTCATTTTACATAGCACAGAGTACAATTTTCCATAGTGAAATAGCCTAGATTTAGCTGAATCATATCACAAACAAATACCTTCTGCAAAGTCCAAAACTAACTCACCTATTTTGTGAAGGAATAAGGAAACTGTATTACTGGGCTGAGAAAAAAACTGTACCACTTTCTGATAAAATTATTGTTATGCATATGCTAATATCCAAGCAAATGACTCATTTGTCTGGAGAGTCTTCCACTGAAGTGGAATATGTAGTTTCTACAGCAACAGTAAGGGGAAGAGGGAAGAAAAGTATTGTTCTTGCTGTTTTTATCTTTCTCCCACTCTCTTCTCTGTCCCTCTTGCTCTTCCTTTCTTTCTCTTCACCTCTGTAATCTGTAACTTCACTGTACTACTTGACTGATCAAAGGTGGATAATCACACAAGTGAATAGCTGTCACATTCCACTTTAGGATTTATCAAGTGTGTAGTATTTATTTAACTTCCACTTCTGTTTTTTATTTCCAACCACTGAAGAATGGTCACTGTTCCTAGGGAGTTTGTTATTTTGCATTTTCATTAAAGTTCTCTGTTTCAGCATTTCTTAGGAACAACGATCTTATGATGTGTTTTTGCTGTGGCCATGACCACTGTATCCCTATACCTCTGGTCTAGTCTCTCTTTAACTAGTATCCTTCTACTTAATAGAAAACCTGAAAAATACCTTGGAGCACACTGACACCAGAAGATGCAAATTTAGTAACCTGCAATTTGCATTATTCAATTAACCAGGAAATAAATTATCTTCTTTTAAAACAGCTGAAGGCAATAGAGAAGGGGAAAAACTCCCAAAACCACAAAAAAGCACCCCAAACCCCCAAACTAAAAACTGAAGGAAGAAGAACTGTTAAAAGAATAAAAGACTTTGTGATGATTGTAATACTTGCCTCTATTGCCCCTTATGATGAATGAATGCTGGGAACAGAGGTACAGAATACTAGAATAATATTTTTTGGAGCACAAATTATCTTGTCCTGAAAGTGACCTGTGTAACAGGTCAGCTAAGCCTCATGTAGAATGAACAAACCAGCTCCAGCCTCTCAGGAGGCTACACAGGAACAGTACAACCAGAGAGTCTGCTGCTCTATAGGGGTATGAAATCCAGACTAACATGCAGGCCCAGATGTATGTGGGAAATAATTTCTTTTTTGTGTAAGCAGAGAGTGGTATTTGCCCAAATGAGTCAAGCAATATGGTATGAAAATAAACATTTTGGTAGTATTTACATTTAATCTAGCTTAAACAGCATTCCTTTCTCTAATGTTTTTGTAAGAATGTCTCTTTCTTTACTCTCTCTTCGTAGCATTGCAGCAAAAGAAGCAGCAATTGCACGGGTTTTGTTTCATCTGAAAGGATTGGAAGAAAAGATCAAAGAAAATATTAAAAAGGTAAGTGACTATGCAACAAATTTTATTTGTGGTATTCTTACTCATAGATTCAGTTTTATTCTTTCCATTTGAATACTACATACTTTAAAATTAGTTACTGCGGTGAATTTGTTACAGTCAATGAAACTAGAGTTAGTGAGTCACTTTATGTGCTGAAAGTTAAAGTGTTATCTGAATTAAATGTGACATATAGCATAAATGTCCTAAATATAACATGCAAAAAAGAAGCTGTAGGAGTAGAACATTACGGAATAGAACAGAGCAGTAAGGTAAAGTGAGTTCAGTGCAGGTGCTTTCCAATGCACAAGAGATCCTTATAACCACCTACGTATTTAATGGAATCACAGAATTGTTAAGGTGTGAAAGACTTCTCAGATTATCAAGTCCAACTGTTTAACCCAGCAGCACTGTGTTCATCACTAAACCAGGTCAACAAGTGCCACATCCATGTGTCTTTTGAACACTTCCAGGGATAGTGATTCCACCACTTTCCTGGGCAACCTGTTCCAATACCTCACCACCCTTTCAGTGAAGAAATTTTCCCTGATATCCAATCTAAACTTGGCACGATTTCCTTTTCCTCTTGCCCTGTTACTTGTTACATGGGAGGAGAGACCAACCTCCACCTGGCTACAAAGTCATTCCAGGTGGTTGTAGAGAGAGATAAGGTGCCACCTGAGCCTCCTTTTCTCCAGACTAAACATCCTCAGCTGCTCCACATCAGACTTGTGCTCTAGTCCTTTTATCAACTTTGTTGCCCTTGTTTGGCATTTTTCTCTGCAGCAAGCACAGGACAGCAAGCCCCCTTTCAGTAGGTACCTTTCCTGCCGTACATTCAAATATGCTTTTTAACCAGTCCTACAAATATTCTTGAATATTTCAGTGCATGAAGAATAAATGGTATAAAATTAATTTTTGTCAGTAGTATTGGCAGACCTAACCAAGCACTGAGAATTGCTGAGCTTCTTTGAATCACTTTTGAAGTAATGGAATTGCACAGATTTCTGTGAGAATCTAGTTATTGCTGCAAACTTAGTTACAGTAAAAACTGAATAAAGACCGTCATGTTATTTACTAGCTGTGATTTCTAGCACTGATTGATGAAGACACACTCATGGATTAAGAATTGTTTTGGGTAATTTTTAGAACAAGGTTGTGTAACTACTGATCTCACCTGAGTGACACTTTAAAGAACCATGCATATGAGCTGTATATAAACAACCATAATATGGCATCTGATAACTGTGAGCAGTGAACTTTGAAAATAGATATTAGAGAGTCACCTATTGAAATTAATTGAAAATGCTCAAAAAATCCTTATTCTGGATCATGTTGCAGCCTGCACTTCATAGCAGTGAAACATTGAAACAACGCCTCTCTGTCCTTCCCATGCTGATGCTTGTCCTGCTTTTATAAGCATCCATCTGTTTAGATTTCTGTGGTACTTCTTTCAGTCTTGAAGCCTGGGTGTTTCATTTGTGGCTTGACTATCACTGGAAGTGGCAATTGCTCTTCTTTCTGCAGGCCTCTGAAGGCTTTTATGATTATTGTTGGGTCTTATGTCTCTTGTGGTTATACTGCTGGATTGGAGGGCGGTTCGACTGCCTTGTTCAGAGACACAGAGCAACAGCATAAGGGAGACCCCTCAGTGGGTCTCCCCACTTTGTGACCCCTCAGTGTGTCTCCCCAGTTTATCTGAGTGTGTTACTGACAGCCAGTGCCTGTGAAGGGCTCACACTGACAGTTTATGGAATACTGCTCTCTATTAACATAAAGTTGTGGCAGATTAAGTTTTGAGGATTTTCAGTGATAGTATCTCTCTGCAAAAACATATTCAAAGCAACACACAGACAAGCTCTAACCCAAAGTATTCAATGCCTACAGAGCATGGTTCTAACCCAATATGTGTCCCTATGGGGGAGAAGACAGGTTCAGCCTCACGACTGATCCCAGCAGTTATGATGGACTTCCCAAACTTCTCCCCGTTCCTAACTTACTTTTATACTATTTCTTTATATTTAGGTGGAGCATGAATGACTCTAGTCATTCATCTTCTCTGCTCTCCCCTGGCTGAGAGGTGCTGTGCTGTTTGTCAGTTACAGAGTGCCATTGAGTTCCCCTCCCTGCAAAGATTTCTATGCAGCCTGGCCACAGTGTCTCCACTCTGTTCCATCCCCCTTAGCAGGGGCTGTGGTTGCAGATTGTAGAGCATCATCATGGAATAGGTTTTGAGCATGCCAACTGCATTCCATTCAGACAGTAGCAGCTGCATTTTACTCTTTAATTTCTATACCACTACAACTTCTGTTAGGACGTGAATACAACTTCCCAGTTTCTTCTAATTTTACCCCTGGCTATCTTTCTACAGTTTTCCCCCAGTTCGCTGCTAGTTCATGGTCTTTCACGGACTCCATATTTCGGATTGAGCAGGGTACTTTAAGGCATGGGTGAAGTGCTGCTGTTTTAATTTCATCATATTTTGACAGTGCTTTGAGCTCCATTCTTTATTTCCTGCTTAATGTTTCTGAGCAGTTTAGAGTTAATCCTAGAAGTGAGGAATGCTTGAGACTCTTTCTACTGCCTGTTAACTGTTGCTTACTTACTGCTTGTTTGCTCCTGTATGGTATCTTTTGGGAGAAGGCATACACAATCAGTAATTTCAAACAATCTGAGTGGCACTAGAGAGGGTCATGGCCAAGGGTTATGATCAGAGTTGTGGAATCAGGATGTATTACTAATTTCAGCTCTGACAAGACTCTATGCTGTGGTTATATGCGAGTGACCTGATTGTCTCATGATTTTTCTATATGAAGATGGTACATTCTCATGAAGAATGTTGACATGAAGCAAATAGCTCCTACATATAAACATTGTTATTAAATTATCTACAAGCACTTTTCTTTCCAGGCAATGGAGGATTATTGGTGGGCTGTACCAAGTACAGCTGTCATTTGTCTCTCATTTCCTTCCAGTGGTCTTGACATTATTGAGGAAATATCTGAGCCTTGCAAATTCTCCCTTCTGCTCTAACCTTTCAGAATATGAAGAACAGGTGTTTAGCTGGGTGTTTTTGCATTTCATCTGGCACTAGGCCAGATTTTACTTTTTTGGCTTAAGTTTGTCACTTTGAAAACATTTTAATATCAGCTGTGTCTTCTTTCTTAGAATGTTGTTCTGAAGGAAGAACAGAAGGTGCTTATCAGGCGCTTAGTAAGGCAAATAGAAGAAAAGGAGAAAAAACGAGATGAGAAGGAGGTTGTAACCAGGGATGATGTGGAAGAGTCACTGAAAGCAGTTTTTCAGTTTGTGAAGGACAAAGAACAACTTCTTCAAGGTATGTTGTGCATTGGGGAAGCGTGGTTTGCAGTTTACACGCTTGGGATTGAGTACGTGTTGTTGTTGTTTTGCAATTTAAGTAGAGATTCAACTTCTTTGTTGTATAAAAAGTATAAAACTATTCCTCTCCCAAAAGTGGGCTCTCTCAGTTTAGTATGAAATTGTGGAGGGCTTATAAATCAATCTGTCCCTTCCAAGTGATGTATAGTATTGTGCAAGTACAGAGGCTTCCTCTTTTTTGAAACTCATGAAAGTCCTAAGCACTGCCTCTACTGAAGATTAAACATAAAAAATTATTGATGGCAGGAAAAAAGACCAGTTTTGAGTGTTGAAAATTCTAGCTGCCATCTCTGTGATTCTCTGTGAGAGACACGTGACCTTGGTTACATTTTGGTGAGAACAATTGTCTCTCTTTGGAAGAATAAGACCAAGCTGTTTTCAGCAATGATGGTGGCACTTGGGACTATGTAAGGCCATCAGGTTGCAATGTACTATAGTGTGGAAGAATCCCCCTTCCTTTTCCATTCCCTGTGAAAGCGCCTTTCTTAAACAAGTTGACATCAACAAGTAAGAACTATCAGTTCAATAAATCAGTAATGAACTTGTCTTTTGACATTCTTATTTTAATAGATCTGCGCTCCCAAATTGAAGAAACGAAGAAAAAAATTGCAGAAAAGCAGCGTGAGAGAGATTATTGGTTGGAGTACAAAAATGTCGGAAGTAAAATACATGCTGAGAGGATTAGCAGTCTGGAAAAAGACATTGCAGATGTCAAATATGAACTTGAAAGAACTGAAGGTCAGTTTACAGCTGGTGTAATGCAAGTCTTACAGGGTCTTTGCATATTGCTTAGAGGAATTAAATAATAAAATTAATTTTAGATCAAGTTCCAGTAGCTTGTATCAACTTTTTTGGTAATTTGCATGAACTTTTCCAAGTGCACGTAAGATGGGCTGCATAATCCTGAAAAATATAAGGACTCCCTGTCTTTATTTCTCTCTCTGTAAAAGTTCCTTTATTAAGGAAATTGTCAGAGTTTACAGAAATGATGACACTTCAAGAAGCTGATAAGCTGGTACTTTGATGGTTTTCTTGTAAAATACAGGCAACCCATTTAAAAAAGATGTTACTGAGGATAGCAATTTTTTGTAAAAATAAGTCTACACATATTTAAGTCACCTACACAGAGGGCTCCCTTAGCAGTCATACTTGAAAATGTTGACTCTGCTGCTGTTAGTTCTCATCATCTACAAGCACTTCACATATTGAAAGGTCCTTTGACAGGAAAGTAGTATGAGCTCGTTCTTGGAACAATCTTTTCTGTGGAGCGCACTGGTTTACATGCAGGACTAGAGGGAGCTCTTTAGCCAGTGGTCTGGGCCTTTACTCCTAGTTACACAGTGTGAGGCCCTGCAAAATCGCCCATACAGACACAGACACGTACTGAGAACGGTTTCAGCACTGTCACAGCAGTGGAACTCATTTGAGAGCTTATATATTATGGTGCTGACTGCTTTACAAAGGTTTCTTTATTACTGCATTACTTTAAAATAATTTAAATATTTTGCCATTACATAACCCATGCTTCCAACAGGAGAAGGATGTCCTGGTTTTCTTTCTTTATGTCCCTCTCAGTATGCGTGACTGCAGCCAAGCAGCTGGTAGTAACAGGCAGTGACACTGCTCTAAGGGTCTCTGTATATTCTGTGCCAGCCATTACCAGGCATCAGCTACTGTGAATAAGAGCCAGCCAGCTATCTTTCTGTCTCTCAAAATGTGTTTTACCACCATTAAGTTCTGCTCTGTGATTTCTACATTTCCAGATAGCTTGTCAGATATCCACATCTGTACTCAGGAGAGGTTGGGGTTTTTTCATTATGCATTTTCCGTGTTCTTAATTGATTTAAAACTTTGCTATATAGCTGCTGAAATATGAAATGGAAAAGAGAATAGGCTTTTATACAGAATGCCAGTAGGGACAGGCAGTCTGATCTCCTGCATGCCACAGTGTCGTGGTTTAACAAAAATTCATGGTTCAACAGAAGTGTATTTATTGAAAGTCATGTTATAGTGATACATGTGTAAATGGCCTAAATAATATACTGGAAAATGATGCTGACAGTACTGGATGTTTACCATACTAATTTGCTTAACTCCCTAAAACTGAACCTAGAAAGAGTCTGGGGAGTACAGCCTTCCAGCAGAAATCTATCAAGCTTTCAGAGCAAGGCAGCAACAAATTTGGCTTGTTCACACCTTGAATGTGCAACAGGCTTAGAGAATAAGCATAGGTGAACAGGTTTCTGTCTTTTTGTGTACCACTGAAGGGCTTGGAACTGGCACAGTTCATGTTTTCTGGTGGTGACATTTTCAGCAAACCAGCTGGAGAGGAGTGGAAGCAAAAGAGAGCCACATATTCAGGTGATGTGTGGGGAAAACAGTGTTGCAGTGAGAAGATTAGAGAAGATAGCCTCTTTAGGAACTGTTCAGACACATAGTTTCTCCTTTTTCATTCTCCAAGTACAACTCAGGTTGTTTAGCTATCTGAAATAAT
>VYZP01005617.1:0-15089 GCA_013400635.1 Hypocryptadius cinnamomeus
TTTCATTCAGAGACAGCCCTGAGCAGGTGGGAGAAGATCCAGGCACCCTTTCACCTCCCTGGGCACTGGAGGAATTCAAAGCCCTGTGCTGTTGGAGGACTTGGTTTTGGGGAGCCGTAAATCCTCCTGACCTGAGCCAGGTAGGAGAGGCCTCACACCTTGTCTTGCAGGTTCTCATCCCACTGAGAAGTCCCTGGGCTGGAAACCTTCCCTTCAGATGGTTGGGAAGTGTTCTCCAAGTTTTTGCTTGGGTTTAAACACTCGTTGAAAGATGAGTAAGAAAACATGAATCCCAGGATGGTTGTGGTGTGAAGGGATGTTAAAGATCATGCAGTTCCAACCTTCTGCCATTAGCAGGACACCTTCCTCTATCCCAGGCTGCTCCAAGCCCTGTCCAGCCTGGCCTTGGGCACTTCCAGGGATCCAGGGGCAGCCACAGCTTCCCTGGGCAGCCTGTGCCAGGGCCTCACCACCCTCACAGGGAAGAGTTTCCTCCTAACACCTCATCTAAACCTGCACTCTCAGCCATTCCCCCTTGTCCTGTCACCCAGGCTCTTGTCCCATGTCCCTCTCCAGCTCTCCTGGAACCCCTTTAGGCACTGGAAGGGGCTCTCAGGTGTCCCCAGAGCTTTTTCTTCTCCCAGCTCTTTTTTTCTTTTCTTATAGTTTTTCTATAGAAAAGGGGCTCCAGCCCTCAGAGTATCTTTGTGACCTCCTCTGGACTCACTCCAGCTGCTCCAGGTCCTTCCCATATTGGGAGCCCCAGAGCTGGACACAGCACTGCAGGTGGGGTCTCAGAAAGGCAGAGCAGAGGGGAAGAATCCCCCTCCTTGCCCTGCCTTTGATGCAGCCCAGGACATTTCCACCTCTGTAATTTACCTGCCTGTGCCACCTGGCTGTCTGTGATACCTGTATCAGGACTGATCCCCACCTTTCTGCACCCCAAATCAGGATTTGGCTCTGTCAGCTGTAGGTGCACTGATCCTCTTTGGGAAGCATTAGCTGTGTTAGCCCCTGGCATCAGCAGCTCTGACACTCAGCAAGGAAAGGCTTTAAAAAAGGGTTCAGGAGAGGATGCTTGAAACCATCAATGGGATTCATGTGACTGGAAGCTTTCTCTGCACTGGCAGCTGATGCCTTCTTCAGCCTGGCAGGCAAACAGCAATTAGGGAATGTTTCTGAGTGATTTCCTTCAGTTTTAGCTAAGCTTCTCCAGGAGCAGATGGACCAGGGGCATTGGAGAAGGGCAGGAAGGGCTTTCCAAAGCCATCAGTGCTTTGGGGTGTCCCTGCTTTTGAGGAGTCCCTCAAATGATGTGGGTTTTGAGCTGCCTTGAAGGACATTTCTGCCTCCAAGCAGGTGTCAGACCTGCTCACTGCCAGACACTCCCTCTGTCCAACTTTTCAGCAGTGGCTGAAGAGTCAGAACAACTCCTCTCCATCCATCTCCCAGCCCCTGCAGCTGCCCATGGTTGATAAAGGTAATTAAACATCCCAGCACATGCAGCAGGGCTGTATCCTTCATGGAAAAACACAGAAAACTTTGCAGTGACTGGGAAAGTTCACAGGAGTGGGAAACCATTGCCAGGGAACTAATTAGACAGCAAATTGTCATGACTGCACTGCTTGGTCTTTAAAGGGGAGATTTAGCCCAGGATGCAGGAGACCCTGTGTGTGGTTTGTAGTTAAAAACCTTGTTATTTGAAATATAAAACGATTTCTTGAGCCAGCTGCAAGATGTTTAATCTGTTCAAGAAGGGACCAGGCCAATGCCAGGCACAAGAGAGGTGCTCCTGCTGTTACAGAGGGCAAAGGATGAGGATTTTGGAGGAGGTGGGACCTGGACCCCTGCTGGATGGATGCTGATGGTGGTGCCCCAGCCCTGCCCAGCATCCCTGAGCTGCTCACCCCCTTTTTATTTCACAGCCTGGGACATGTACCCAGCTGAACACAGGTGTTCTAAAACTCACATGATTTCCAAAAAGTTGATGGCTCACCTGTGTTTCAAACAAATGAAAGGGCTGGGACATATCTGAGGACAGAAATTTAGAGCAGTTCTTGTCAGGACAGTGCAGATTTAACTCCAGCACCCCCAAGCAGCAGTTTGTCAGTGCTGGGAGCTGCTCTCATCCCCCATGGGTACCCCAGAACTGGGTGCTGTGACTGACCAGCACTTGGTCATGCAGGAATCTCCGACCTCCTCCTCAGGCAGCTGCAGAAAATAGCTCAAAGGGGCTGCCTGATGCCACTGCCTGAACTCACCCTGGGAGGCTCTGTCCTTGTCCTGCTGCTGCTCAGCACCGATGGGAGCTGAGCAGGGAACACCTTCAGCAGCACAGCACCTGCTTCCCAGGAGAGGGAGCTGTCAGGCAGAAAATAGTGAGTGGAAAGATGGTGTTTAGGCACTGAAATTGTTTATTTTTAACTCTCCTGGGTGTTTCCGTTGTGCAGCAGCCCTGAACCTCCAGCATTGCCTGGCTCTAATGCTCTTTGTTAATTCAATGGCTGAAAGTGGTGTTGCAGCATGGATTTTAATGCAGGTGGGACAACAAACCTGTGAGAGGCTGAGAAATGTTTCTTGTGGTAGTTCATCCTCAGGGGAGTGCACAGAACTGTGCCTGGAATGAATCATGGAATGGTTCAAGTTGGAAGGGTGATTAAAACCATCTTGTTCCAGCCCCCTGCCATGGGCAGGGACACTTCCCACTAGACCAGGGTGCTCCAAGCCCCATCCAGCCTTCCCAAGAGTGCACGGCTGTAGTCTCTGCTTGCAGCCTCTGTGGTTGGCAGAGCCCAGGACACAATTTGGCTCAGTCTCAAGCAAGTTTTGCAAACAGGTGTCATGAAACCTCTGCTTTTTCTCTGCTGCTGGAATGGGATACTGTGGGAAGGAGTCTGAAGTTAAAAACATGAACCTTATTTCACTGGTGTGTTGCAAAAATCGCCCTGATAAAAAATAAAAACTGCTGAAAGTGACAGGCTTGTCCTAACAAAGATGGCTCCAACAGATGCACTTTGGAAGATCAGCTTAAACCTTTTTTGATTCCTATCTTTGCTGTGACCTGCAATTCACCCTCTGTGCCACACAGGCAGGGTTTAGTATTTATAAGCAGGGGCTGCTGAGCCCCAGTCTAAGTCCACATGGCTCTGCCACCCTCATTTCCATGTTCCCATCCAGGCTGATCATGTAACACCTCTGTAATCTGCAGCCATCTCCCTGCTTTGGGACAGGAGAATACTGCCCAGTCATCTCACAAAGCTCAGAAAAATGAAAAGTGCTGGCAAACCCCACTGGTTTTTTTCTAAGTTACTAGTTACTATTTACTAGGTTGGAAAAAAAGCACTGAGATGATCAGGTCCAACTGTTAACCTGGCACTGCCAAGCCCACCACTAAACTTTTGGTGGAGAAATTGTTTCTAATTCCCAATCTAAACCTCGTCCATCTCAGCTTGAGGCTGTTTCCTTTTATCCTATCTCTTGTTACCTGGGACAAGATATTGACCCCCTCCTGTCAGGGAGTTGTGCAGAGCCAGAAGGACGCCCTGAGCCTCCTTTTCTCCAGGCTGAGCCCCTTTCCCAGCTCCCTCAGCCTCTCCTGGTGCTCCAGTCCCTTCCCCAGCTCTTTTCCCTTCCCTGGACACACTTCAGCCCCCAGTGCCTTCCCTTGCATCCCTTGGATCAGCTGTGGATTCAGGCAGTTTAGGATCGTCCCCACTTTTAGGAAGTGTTTGAAGAGTAGGAGTAAAGCAGAGAAGTTAATTTTCCCTTCTAATACAGGAAGTAGTCAATAATTTATAGAATTAGTAGGTGAGAGCTTTGAAAGGAAGGAGGGAGGAAAGATCACTTTGTGTTTGGGCTGTTCTTCCTCTGCTTTGCACTTTCTGGTGGCCATTGGCCACTCTGGCCCTTGTCCGATCACTGCACGTCCTTGTCCCCAGTCCCTCTCCAGCTCTCCTGGAGCTCCTTCAGGCCCTGGAAGAGGCTCTGAGCTCTCCCTGGAGCCTTCTCTTCTCCAGGTGAGCACTCCCAGCTCTCCCAGCCTGGCTCCAGAGCAGAGGGGCTCCATCCCTTGGAGCATCATTATGGCCTCCTCTGGACTCGCTCCAGCAGATCCAAATCCTTTTTATGCTGGGGACCCCAAAGCAGGACACAGCACCAGATGAGAGTGAAGTGAAGAATCACCTCCCATCTTATCAATAGCCCTGAGCTTTATTTTCCTCTGAGCAGGAGCCCCTCAATAATTTTCCAAATCCCATAGAGCCATTTGCAAAGACATGTAACGATGAAGAGCAAAGCCCACAGGTGAATTTTCTGCTCTTGGGAGGAAATCAGATATGAAATGATAAATATATATTATATCCTCCAAGTAAAACCCTGCTGGTCACTAATGCCCACAGATTAATTGTACTAATCCTGTGTGATCGAGGGGAGGTGGTTGGATACTTGGCACTATTTTGGTCCATTGCTTATGAAACTCCATCTCTGTGTTTGAGAGAAAAGACTTTACATAACCCTAATCACTCAGATAAGAAAAGGACTAAACTGTCCCAGAACATTTTATCTTCTGCACAGATGCTGCCTATGAATTTTGACTTGATGAAATAAACACAGCAATGTAATATTTTTGTTCTGAATAACAAATGTCCTCTGTGGGGGAGAAGGGGTAGAGCTGCTCTCTCAACCAGCAAATGGAAATGGGGATTGATGGAGGCTGGAGAATCCAGAAATCCACCTCCTCAGGGAAGAGTTGCTTGGAAAACAGTTAAGGAGACAATCACAGAGTCATGGAAGGGTTTGGGTTGGAAGGGACCCGAAAGCTCATCCAGTTCCAACCCCCTGCCATGTTCAGGGACACCTCCCACTACACCAGGCTGCCCCAAAACCCATCCAACCTGGCCTTGAAACATCCCACTGGGTCACCAAGTGATCTCTGGCTCAGAGATGGCCCCAAAGGAGTATCCCAGGTACCTTTTTTTGTGACAGATTTTTCCAGACCAGCATGATTTACACCAACATGATTTACACCAACATGAGTGAGCACCCTGAGTGTGCTTTTCAAGATGTTGAAAGAGAGACTTGGAAAGCTGAGCTCCTTCTCAGCGATTCCTGCAGGAAAACCTCAGCCTCACACAATCCTCCCCTCAGCTGAATCAAGATGAGGATGATGGTGCCAAGTGGATGCTTCCATCCCGAGCTCTCGCTTCCCCCACCCTAATCCCATTGAATCCAACAGCACTGATGCACACCTTTCTCTAGTACAGATTTTATTTATTTATCTATTTATTTATATATAAATTTAGTTATATAAATATATATCTATGTATATAAAATATTTATATTTTAATATATTTATTTTGGTTTTTGTTTGGGTTTTGTTTGTTTATTTATTTTTATGGCAAATTATTTGCAAATCAGAGCACATACAGAAAAAAATCTAGGGGGAAGAGTGAGTCTCATAGCTGGAGGATCCTACACAGCAAAAGCATGTTGGGATGTGATGTTAAAATGAAGGATAAGTACAAAATTCAATTTATTTTGTTCCATGAATAGCAAACAACATTGGCTCATATATTAATATCTCACTCCTGCTAGTTACTCCATGTCCTGCCCAGCTACCTTCTGCCTACCACTAAATGGAAACAAAGTCATAAAAAATATAACTGGGAAATTCTGGGGGTTTTACCAGCCTTTCCACCCTCCTGCCTGCAGCAGCAACCTCCCTCAGAGATCCTGCAGGCAGAGCTCCATCAGCACAGCCACCACTGCCAGAGGGGGGTTTTGCACCACATTATCTGCAGTGCTGACCCCTGCAACAATTGTGTCTGATAAATAAAAATTCCTGACTGTTCTTCCCCAAAAAAATTATAAATAAAATAATTTATAAAATTATTCTGTAGGTTAAAAGCACCATGGGCTGATGGGGATGTCTCACTCCAAGCCTGGCTCCCCTCTGCTGCTCATGGAGACACAGCCAGAAGGAGTCCTGGAGTCTGATCCCAGAGTCATAACGGAAATGGAGCAGAAAAATCACTTTCCCCATCTCTTTGTTTCTTCCCTTTGGTTTTGAATGAGGGGTGGCCTGATGTAAACACCAGGACTCCAGGTGAGAATAAGTATGGAATCACAAAATCACAAAATACCCTGAATTGGAAGGGACCCACAAAAATCATTGAGTTCAACCCCTATCCCTGCACAAGCATCCCCAAAAATCCCACCCTGTGCACCTGCAACCACTGAGGCAGGGAAAAACACATTTATTCCAAACTTTCTTAATTTCCTCACTCGACACTGGAAAGATTTGCAGGTGAGAGGTTTTGTTATGAGAATGTATCTCCATTCACCCCACAGCTGTCAGACTTTTCTAGAAAGCCCCAGGCACACCCCATAAACACAGAGCTGCTTCTCTCTTCCAAAGCTGTGTCCAGCCAGGCCCTGCTCGCTCTCTAATTGTCCTCCAGGGTTTCATTTGGAAGATGCTGAGGCAAAGCCTTTTCTCCTTGTATCCCTGCTCCAGGAACATGGTCTGGTACTCATCACTCACAATCCCCTGGCTGGAAAAGCTGTCACCTCATCAGGGCAGGAGTTTTGCCACGATTTTGTGATGTCTGTGGCTGCCTCTCCACTGTCCCAGCTCCAGCTTGTTTGTGTGCAGAGGGATAATTAGCAATACATAACATAGGCAAAAGAAATCAGTGAGGAAAGGGGTGCTGGGTAATTTATTCCCCACTGTTATTTCATTCCTGAAAGAAAATCCCCGAGTCAGGGGAGAGGAGGGGGGGACTGGGGGGCGAGGGCTGAGCCAGCCTCGCTGTGTCTGCAGCTTGCAGAAATAGGGCAGAGCTGTGCAAAGATTACTGGAGCAAGAACATCTTGCACAAAACAAAACCAAAAAAATAGGCTACAAAGCTTTCAGGAATCAGCAGTCCTCCACCACGGCCTGTTTCCCGGTGAATGGATTCATTCCCAGCTTTTCACGTGGCAGTTTGGTGTGTGTTCATGTTATCACGGTCTGTTATCACTCTGCCTATTTAGGGCTGATGGATTTACCACCAGTGAAACAAATGTAGGGGAAAAAAAGGCCAATTAAAAGGACAGAAATGCTGAAGGGAATCTTCAAAATCAAACTGACCTACTGGGAGAGAATAAAGTGAGGGGATGCAGCATATGGAATCTGGCAAAAAAAAAGTTTGGTGTTGTTTTAGGGAGATGCAGTGCCTGTGCTGCAGCAGGCTGGAGATGGCTTTTTATTTATAATAGCTGTCTTTTTAAATTACTGTTTTGCATTATAAAAGCCCATCAGGCACCTCCGTGTTGTCCATGTGGATGCTCTCACCCTGTTCTGTGGCTGAGCCCCTCAGAGCTGGGCAAGGAGAGAATCACAGAATTCATGGGATATTCTGGGTTGGAGGGGACCTACAAGGACCATCGAGCCCAGCTCCTGGCCCTGCACAGACACCCCCAGGAATCACTCCATGAGCCCTCTGCTCTCCTCTTCCATGACCTCTTTGTCTGTGGAGCTCAAAACTCTTCAAAAAAGGGAAATGCAGTGAGGGGACTGAAAGAGGACATTTGGTGTGACAGTGCAGAGCCCAGGTCAGCATCCTCTGCCTGACAGGGTGAGGTAGAGTCCAGGAAAATGGTTCCCTCCCTGTGAACCCCCAGCTCCCAGGGAAGCCTGTTCCTGGGAGCTCTGGAGCAGCCTGCCTGGATTAGGCTGTGGCTACAACCAGCAGTGCTGATGCCCTGAGAAAGCCACAATAAATCCAAGTTCCTGCCAGACTGGCTCAGCTCCTGGAGCACTGGGTGGCTGCTGGACATGTGCTGATTCAGGGTGAAGGGACACCTACGCCACCTCACTGAAAAAAAAAAATAAAAAAAATTATATTATTGTGCACAGCACAATTTTCCACAATTTTCCAACTCTCATACTGAAACTTTTAGCCTGAGCCAGGGCTGGAGGCAGGATGGATTCCATGGCAGATCTGGATGATGCCACCCCAAATGGGGTTCGTCTGTATGGGTGCAGGGCAGTTGGGTGCCCTCAGGGCTGGAGGAGTGTCCTTGGCCTGGCTGAATTACAGACACAGCCACTCAGCCTGGCTGTTTATCAGCAGCACCTTCCTCTGGCAGTACAGGTCAAAATGTTGGGGACACACTCTCAGAATTAGGAGTTTTTAAAGGAAATGTTATTAATTCATTCATTATTAATTAAAAAAAATAGTACTGTAAAAAAGGAGTTCAGTCTGTGTTGGGCACTGCATATTTTGTGCAGTCTGTGTTCTCTGATTTCACATGTGTGTCACTTAGAAGTCAAACCAATTCCTCCTGATGTCATTATTCAGATTAAATGAGTCCACAACTGCTTCAAAGCATGGGATGGGGGAACAGAAGGATGAGGCTGTGCCTCTGACATATCCTGCTTTTGGGATTTTGTTGAGATCCAATGTTTCCCTTAGTTTCTCCCCTTCCAAAATCAGGCTGAAAAACTATACCTGTCTTTTACAGGAATTTAGTATCCTCAGGGGAAGGAAATGCTACTACATTTGAAATCTTGGGAAACACAGCTCCAGTTTTCCATTTTTCACTCTGGATCATGCCCTATCACAGAGGATGTTTTCACATTCTCATTCTGTTTTGGTTGGTTCTGTTGGTTTTTGGTTAAGGATGTGGGGTGACACATTGAAACAGTTTGTTGAAGGAGAAAGGAGGCCTCAGGCAGAGGAGAAGGGAACAGTTCCCCTGACATCTGTGACCTTGTGCTGCTGCACCAGGTACATTTCCTGGGGATGAAATCATGGAATCCCAGAATGGTTTGTGTGGGAAGGGACCTTAAAGCTGGCTGAGGTCACAGATTTTTCTATGGCCTCATAAGGGCCTTCTGAGGGCCTCATCCCCTCAGAAGATCTGCAGGGGATGACAAGCCAGAAGCTTTGGAGCTCTGATGGAGATCTCTCTCCTTGGCTTTGTTCCAGCACAAGAAACCCCTCTGAAGGGAGGGGCTGTGCTTTGGATCAGGAGATGGAGGAGGTGGCTCCAAGAACACCTTGAGCCCCACCTGGCCCCATGTGGTGCTACCTGGCTGCTTCCCCTTGGCTCTGGATGGGATGAGAGGCACCCAGGGGGGTGGTGGTGGGCAAATACTCATTCCTCAGAGTCAGATCTGAGCAGATAAAGCTCCTTTGGAAGTGTGGGATACTCAGTGTCCTGCTGCTCACCCAGCTTTCACCCTGCTCTCTTTCCTCCCCTCACTCCCCATCTCTGGGGACATCAGATTCTCCACAGCCTGGGATTCTCCAAGCAGTTCTCATGGGAACTATCCTGTTCTCAAAGGACAAGTAAACATCCCAAGGCACTTCTGCTGGAGCAGATGTTTGCTCTGGAGCCAAAGACCCTCTGGTTCCCACCACAGCAGCACCAATTGTGTCCCATGGAGCATGAGAGGAGCTCTCCTGCTCAAACACAGGCTCAACCTGTGCCCAGCTCCATCTCCATCCAGACAGGCTGTGCTGAAGGCTAGAGACAGAATTGATGCTGAAGTCATACCCACAGATTGTCAGTGAGGTGATCCTCGGCCAAATTCCTCCTGAATTCCATGGAAGAAATGTGCCTAGCTTGTCTCAAGACAAGCCTGACTACAGTGTAAAACCAGATTTCTTTTTAAAAGTCATCAGAGCTTGGATCTCTCTTCATAAACATGACTTTTACTTAGGTTTAACTCCATTGTTTCAGTTTTACCTGTTCAATTCACTGTAAAACCAGGCCTTGTGGGCATCCTTGGTGACAGACAGCTCAGGGAATGCTCACAAAGGTGGGTTTCTGTTACACCTATGCAGTGGAAAATGGGCCAATGATTTGGATTTTAAGCATTTTGTTATTATCTAGGAGCCCTTTTAATAGATTTACAAAGAAAAGGATGAAGGCTGTTTTGCTACTGAGAAGATTTTGTTTTGTTCAATCCTGATGTCCCTGCCCATGGCAGGGGGTTGGAACTGGATGATCTTTAAGATCCTTTCCAACACAAACCATTCTGTGATTCTGTGACAAACCCCAGTTAAACCCATTTGCTTGCCACTGGTGCATACCTGGCTCTGGCACTGCTTACCTGTTGCAGCGTGGGGAGAACACAGTGTGGCTCTCTCAGTGATGCTTGCGATAAAACCACCCCAAAAAAACAGAAAAGAGGCTCAGTTTTCTTTCTTTTCTTTAAATATTTATTTATTGAGGAAATATTACAAACTGTCAGCCCTGATTTTCCCCAGAAGGCAGGACTGGCCATGGTCAAGGGTGGAAGATCCAGTGATGTCCAGGAGAGCTGCTGGCATTGACTCACTGCCCTGTCTATGCAGGGACAAAATAATACAGCTGGAAATCCTCTCACAGCAGTTCCTGTTCCTGGCAAAATCTCTACATCTTGGCTAACAGAAGGGAAATAAATGCCATCCATAATTTTGTCCCCTCTGCTGCACCCCTGCCCCTCAGCAACTCCAACAGAGGCTGTTTTGCTTTGTCCAGTTTGGGACAAATGCTCTGGGAAGAGCATTCCAGTGCTTTATTATTCTTTCAGTGAAAATTTTTTTCCTAATATCCAACCTATACCTTCCCTGATGTAGCTTGAGACTGTGTCCTCTGTGACTTCTTTGCTTCCAGATGGTTCTGGAGGAAGGAGCCAGGATTGTGCCATCCCAGCTGTGTCCACCTGTCCACTGGGGCACAATTCAGCTTATTCCAAAGTGGACACCTCCAGTAGGGCAGAGGAGTTGCACCCTCAGAGCCCCTGTTCCTCTCCACTGACATCTGCATTTCCCCAGCCCCAGCTCAGCCTCTCCTCCAAATAGACCAGATCTGCCTGATGTCCCCTCAGACTCATGCAAAATCCAAGGAAAGAGAGATGAAAGATTCCTTGGTATGATCCCAAGGTTTTGTTCGTGTGGTGAAACACAGACTCCAAGCGTTTTATGTTCATTCACAAAGTGTTTCACACAGAAAACTGTGACAGTTTGACAGAGTTAGGCTGTGTCCAAAACCATCTCTTTAAACCCAATTTGGAAGTGGTGATGCCTCAGTCTGAAGTGCCTCCACTATCCCAGGGAAATCCACTTTGGAAGTGAAGCTGTGCCATCGGCTGCCTCTGCAATGCACCACTAGATGCCAGTGAAAGCCCTGCCTGGTTCTCCCACTTAGAAAATCCCACACTTGGGACAACTTGCTGTTATATTGTGGGGATTTTGTGATCTTTTTTTGTTGTTGTTTGTTTGTTTTATTTTGTTTGTTGAGGTAATCTTCACTTTCGGTCTAATAAAGTCTCTTGCATTTAGGCAGTATGTATAAATAAATGTGTGAATGTGTTTTGTTCATATCCTCTCTGTTTCTCTCTCCATTTCTCTCTCTGTTTCCCAAATATATATTATAAACTTGACTTTGTTTGCTCTTACTTAAATGAAAATTATTTCCCAGTGTCTTCTCAGACCAGGATCTCATCCCCAAGTTCCTTTCCTCATAAAACACTCTTATCCACCAAGAATTTCACCTGCCAAATCCTCCCTCCACTGCATCATGATTTGATGCCCTGACATGAAACAGTCATTCCAGGAAACACAGAGGTGCTGGCATGGCATGTCCAAGCCCTGTCCTCCTTTGGGAGGTCGCTCCTCATATCAGGTCAGCAAAAGACACAGGTCCAGCTTACCCATCTGTGGGATTAACAACCTGTAAGAACAGATCTGCACAGAGCTGGCAAGGGATCAAGGAGTAGAAGCAAGTGGCTGCAGTGGTGCCTGTAACCAGCCTGCAGGTGTTTGGTGGGAAGGTGAAATGAATGAAACTAGGAGAGAAGCCCTACATGGAGAAAGGGTAAAAAGCCAATCTCGCAGCCCTGTGCACCTGCAAGTTCTGTGCTGCACTTCCCTGGTGCAGAGATCAGCACAGGACTGAAATGATCTCAGATTACAGTGCCTGGAGTTCTGCACTTTGCAGGAAATCATCTCTCCCATTTTACTCCCTGACATTTCCACAGGTCTAAACCCTTGAGCAGCCACCAAGCTCTGAGTGGCCTGGGCTGTCCCACGGGCACTCAGAGTGAGCACAAGGATCAGCACTACCCAGGATGTGAGAGAGTGTCCTGCCACCCTCTGAGGGCAGCTCAGGAGCACCTTTGGGCAGGTTGGGTGCTGGTCCATCCTTCTCCTCCAGCACCTCTCGCTCCCTGGAGTGCCTGGAGCTGGTTGCCATTGGAGACAAGATGTTGGAATTGGTGGAGAAAAGATCTGATCCAGGCTGGAGATTTGTGTGTTGCTTTTTCAGACCACCCCAACCCCGTGTTTGACTTGCCAGCTGTATCTGACAAGGCTACACAGGGGAAGTGAGAACTAAATTTAAGCTAAGCTGTCATATGCACCACTGCCTGATTAATTATACAATAGGATAAAAATGAAATTTGGCAAAATGAAGGAGGATGGGTAAACGAAATCTTCACTGCTTTAGAAGGAAATATTGCCACAGGTTTTATTAAAGATGCCACAATTAATCACATCAGGAGGCTTCAGAGCAAGAGGTGGGATGTGTGCTGGGCACACACAATGCAGGAGGGATGGACAATTGGGTGTGGGCAGATAAGGCAGCAGGGAGCCCAGTTATTTGTTCAGGTGAGCCTGTGATTGCTCCTGAGATTTGCAAACATGAGAAGTGCCAGCTGAGGCTGAGGGAGCCCCTTGTTGCACTAGGAATTGTTTTTGTTAATTTAGGAAACATCTCTCACAGCAAGGCAAATGTGATACAAGAGAATAAAGTGCACAAAATTACAACTAATTTTCTATGCTATTCCAACCCCCTGCTTTTCTTTAATTGCTTTTGAACATCTGATTAGCAAGGAAATCTCTTCTTTTTTTGGCCTGCATCTCTTAGAGCTTCATTGTGCAGCCTAAGCCCACAGTTTCCCCTCCTGCTACAAGGAAAACAACTGCAGTGTCTGTGGCTGCTTCCATATCCATCATATTCATCTGATAAGAGCTCCAAATGAAAAACTGGTGTAAGCACAAATGGCCCCAGCACTGATTTCAAGCCTGGCCAGACCACAGTGACTTATCTGCTTCCTACAGTCAATGGGCTTCTTGAACCTGAAGTTGGTTTTGTTTTCCTGGGGAGAGCTCCTGGTCACTCTGTCCTGCTCTGCCAGGAGGGAGAAGGAAGGATTGTGGCTGTGATGCCCCAAATCAGAAATCCTTCCTGTTGAGAAGCATGAAAGTTTGACAAGAAAGTCTCACAGATATTTATGCTTGGCAGAAAGATTTTTGAATGTAGAATCTGAAGAAGGAATAGAAAAGAAAGCAAGTTTTGACATAGAAAAAAAGAATTGCTGAGCCAGTCTTAGTGGACAACTAAGAAGGCAAAGGGTATGTTAGTTAGAAGGGGTTTTTATGGCTTAGAGCAAAGGATAAACCCACCTCAGACAAGAAGAGGTTTTTACCAAGCAGAAAGGTTCCACAGGCAAACAAGACTGCTGATGTTGCAAGTAGAAAAAAGGTATCAGAATTTTCCACTGCAAGAAAACTGAAAAACAACTTCTAGCTTAAACTGTAATGTAGTAACTTTTAGTGACTGGAGAATAGTAACATGAATATGGTAATTACATTAGTTATGATAGGCTATAGATAAAAGTTAAGGCATAGATTGGTTCTACTGTATTGAGATGCTCAGCAAAGAAAAGTATAGAATGCATTTGTAACCTGAACTAAGGGTCTCCAGGCCTGCCTGCAGCTGGAGCTGACAGCTGTAGGCACAGGCTCTGTCACCCACGACCCTGGGCTGCTGGAACATCTTGGATGCAATAAACTGCATTTTGAAGAACTGCTTGGAGTCCTGCATCCCTCATTACAGCTCTTACACCCTCCATGCCCTACTCACCCTGCCCCAGTGCTGGCACCACTGNTATTATATTATATTATATTACATTATGCTATACTAAAACTATATTAAACCATAGAGAAAGGATACATCAGAAGGCTTAACAAGAATGAATAATAAAAACCCGTGACTGACTCAGAGAGTCTGACACAGCTGGATCATGATTGGTCATTAAGTAAAAACAATTCACATGGAACCAATCAAAGATGCACCTGCCACATTCCAAAGCAGCAAAACACAGGAGCAGCAATCAGATAATTATTGTTTTCATTCCTCTCTGAGGCTTCTCAGCTTCCCAGGAGAAAATCTTGGGCAAAGAGGATTTTTCAGAAAATATCACAGTGACATCCTCCCTGCCAAAACTCACCTGCAATGAAGTTGTGGCTACTCAAGCAGTGAGTCCTGCCTGTCATCTGCTGCCTTTCAGCCCCTCCATCCCACTGAAAGGCAGCCAAACGTGTATCCCTAGGACTGGCAGGTGTTTTCCAAGTCCAGAGAGCTAAAGTGGAGTGTGGGCATGAGCCTGTCCTGTGCTGGTGCCTCAGTTTCCCTTACTTTCAAAAATCCCTGCAGCACAGCCAGGCTCCCTGGTAGTGAGAGCAGCTTCTATTCAGTGGAGGAATTTCAAGGGTGTGAATCATCTGCTCTAATGGAGACATCTGCCTTAGGCTGGGCTGGATCGCACCTCTGCCCCCCTGAGCTGCTTTCTGCAGGCTGGGCTCTGGCTCAGGCAGGGATGTGCAGAAATTGCCATGCAAATCCTGATGTCAGGACCAAACCCCGATGTGCTGCTGCCTCCCCTCTTCTCCTGCCTCTTCCCAACCCCTCTGCTCCCTGGGATGTGACAGCTGGGACTAAAGGCAAGAGTCATGTGTGAATTTGCTCTCCAGGAGGTCAGGGAGGGGTTGAGCCACCTTTGATGTCACAGGGGGGACACAGCCCTGGGAGCTGTGAACAGCTGTGGGAGAGCTGCTGATCAATGTGTGACCAAATCCCCAGGGCTGCCCTGAGTGACAGCCCTGCAAGAGAGCTGAGTGTCTGTGCACATCCCACCCACACCCCTCATCTCCCTCTCCACACCCTCTGACAGGAAATGTGGTTGTCCTAAGAACACTTTGGCTTTAAACTGAAATACAGCAGGGTTAGATTGGATATTAGCATGAAATTCTTCCCTGTGAGGGTGCTGAGGC
>VYZP01005618.1:9744-30076 GCA_013400635.1 Hypocryptadius cinnamomeus
GGGGCCGGGCGGGCTGCGGGGCTCAAGGGCTCTCGCCACCTGCCCGCGCCCGCCCGCACTCCCGGTGCCGCGGGCCGGGCGATGCGGGGGTGGCGGCCGCCCGCCCGCCCGCGATGTTCGGGGCGGGCAGGTACAGCATCCCGCGGCCCGTCACCAGGAACCTGGAGGACCTGGACTCGGTGCAGAGCGTCCTGCTGCACAGGTCAGTGCCCGGGAAGGGGAGCGGGGGCGGCTGTCCGAGATCGCTTCCCGACCGCGGGAGGCTCCGGCACCCCTGCCCCTCCGCAGGGCAGGACCCGCCAGGCGGAGGGACAGCGGAGCCACCGGAGCCCCGGCGAGCTCCCCTTGTCGTGGCGGCAGGAAGGGCGAGGAGCCGGGGCTGCCCCTCTGTGCACGGCAAGGGAAGGGAAAGGGGTGGCTGCCGGCGGGGAGCCGAGGCGCCCTCAGACTTCCCTCCCTCCTTCGTGGAGAAGAGGAGGATGTGCAGGTGNAATGTTAAGACACCTAAATATTTGAGTCACACTACTTGGTGAGAATCCCACCCACAGATTCATGGTAATTCTGCATTCACCCTCTCCAAACTGAGTTGTTGCTACTGCCTACTCAAGCCAAAGTCTCCAAAAAAGCTGAAGCTTTTGCTCCATGCGGTGGCCACCATCCCACAGAGTGTGGTGCTAAAATATTCTGTGGTTTCCAGTTTGCTATCCATTGCCTATCATGCCAGTGGTCCTCCTCTTAATGGTGTTTCTGGGAAACTACTGCATTGCTGTGCTTCTGTGATTACCTCATGCACGATGTCTGAGGGAAACTAAAGTTCATGGTTTTTATAACAGATTGCAAGACTTTATTAGATATTGATCTTATGTCAGCTGTTGGACAAAACCTGGAGATGACCACATCTTGAAAAATTAGAGAAAACTGATCCCATAAAAGGGAGCAGAGAAAATCAATTATGGCAATTCATGGAAAGAATAAAAACGGTGAAGATATGGGGTTTGTGCATTCATGTCCCTGTTCATTCAATGTATTGCAACAGATTTTTACAGATGGGAACCCAGTAAGGAGTCCCGTGATCATCTGAAACCACTTGTAACTAATATTTTGTGAAAGGGAATCAAAGACCGGATTGGATTTTGTGCAATTGGTAATTATTCATATTGTTACTTAAGGAAAGACGATCAACCGAGCAATTCACTACTTTGACCAGTAGGAACATACATGGGGAAAAACTATTTTCTCACATAGCGGGAGCTGGGGATAAAGCTCTGGGTGGCGGAGGGGAGGTGGAAATCTACGGCTGCAGCTAGGAACTGCTTTACTTTATTTATCTGAGAGCCGGGTTTCACGCTTCGCAAGTTCCTGACAGAAACCACCCCGTGCCACAGCGCAGCGGAGCAGGCGCGCTCTCCCGGCTGCGCAGGGCGCGCTTCCCCCGCGCCCCGCGGCGCGGCGCCGCTGGGTCNGCGGGAGGCTCCGGCACCCCTGCCCCTCCGCAGGGCAGGACCCGCCAGGCGGAGGGACAGCGGAGCCACCGGAGCCCCGGCGAGCTCCCCTTGTCGTGGCGGCAGGAAGGGCGAGGAGCCGGGGCTGCCCCTCTGTGCACGGCAAGGGAAGGGAAAGGGGTGGCTGCCGGCGGGGAGCCGAGGCGCCCTCAGACTTCCCTCCCTCCTTCGTGGAGAAGAGGAGGATGTGCAGGTGAGGGACTCTTACATGTGCAGAGAAACGTGCTGATAACTCTTTGATATGGATTGATAATGTTGCATCCATGCCATAAGCGTTTTGAACCCTTCTCTAAGGGCAGGGGCTAATGTATTAACTCGCACACAAATCCAAGAGGGATGGTAAAGAAATCCTTAAGTGAATGTACGGGAGGCGGCACGCTCTATGAGAAGCAGTTGCTTTTCCTCCTGCATTCACCATCCCTAACGGGCGGTTTTCCACGGTATCCCCCCACAAAGACATCTCGACAATAGGATCTTGCCCAATAGGCCCGTGCTGGACTCTGAAAGCCACCCTTAATGGCATTTTCCATGTGCTTAGCTGAGAGCCGCAGAAACTTTACAAAGAAAAACGCATCCCATTCAGCAGAATCCAAGAGAAGCTCATCTCCAGTTCTGCTAAAGTGTCCGTTTCCTGTTTCTCAGCCACGCTGGTTTATTTCCAGCTGCACAGAAAAAGCACACGGGCACTTCCAGTGCCAGCCTCAAGCAGCTGTGGCTATGGAAACTAACAAGTGGTTGTTAACTCCAGCTCAAGGCGTCAGCCGTGTGAAATCCATTCCTGTGAGCACTGGGGATGCAAACACACAGCACAGCAAGGAGGGCACGCTGCAATCAGCCTGCTCCGGCACGGCACTCTGAGGCTGCTTTATGCACAATAAATGTGCTCGTGTGCAAACAGAACCCCATGGACTTGTCAGAGACTTAACAGAAAATGTTCTATTTCAGAGCCGGATTAAAAACATGCTGCCCCGTGGTATTGCTTACATTAATATACTCTTAAGTGGAATAAGACTACTCAAGCTTGAAACATTTGCATGTCGACTGACTGCAAATAATGGTTTTCTTTCATGCCTGACATGCCTGCTATGCATAGCAGGTGATCCTAAAAAAAAAAGAGCATTTAAAACACTTAAGGTGAAGTAAAAGGAGTAGGAAAAAAAATGAAAATTACAGCTGCTTTTCATTCTGGAGAAAACTTAGCTCTATTAGACTGTTTTTCAAAAGAATGGGATGAGTTGTACTGCTCTTCCCAGAGTTTTCATGGCTGTCTTCCCGTTGGTTTTGTGTTCTTCTGAAATACCTTCTGTGATCAGAGCTGATACAGAAAGCTTAAGAAGTCAGAATATTCTCTTTCATTTATTGAGCACTAGAGTGTTTGCTCACAACATTTTTGTTCCCTTGGTCCCAGAGATAGCTTTCATTCTCCGTGGACTCTGTTTATATGTAAATATCCCAATTAAAATGACAGCCCAGTGTCACTCTTCAATTCACACCACTTTGCTGTGGATGGTCTCTACACAGTCCTTGCAGAGGAGCTGTGAACAGAAGATTATGTAATCAGAGTCTTACACTTGTGGTTTTATGGAAATCTTGTAATCAAAAAATCTTAATTATTAAGGAATCTTTGTGAAATATGTATTTTGTCCTTTAAGAAACACTTGGGCAGGGGAGGGGAAAGTTGTGTTGTTATCATTAATCTTTAAAAGAGAGGGAGTTATTTCTCACATATTCTGCTCATGCTGTGCCCTGGAGGAATAAAAAAACCCAGGAATCAATAGCTGAAATATAATGTCACTCATATTTTTTTTTAGTTTTTCTTTCAGTAAAGCAGGTGCTAGCAAGAAACACAACTGAAAAACAAAGATTAAATTATTGCCCTCTTAGTTTTATCTGCTTGTAACGTGTCATGTTTTATCTGCAGTGTATCATTTGTGTCTGTCCAGCTGTTGGTATAGCCTTCCTGGAAATATTAAGTGATCTGAAATCAAGAAAGGAAAAAATGAAACATTAACAAGTCACTTAGGGCCTTCTTACCTCATTATCCCTAATGAAGAGCTGTACTTTGAAGCATGGAACCAGTGTGTCCTATACCCTGTCTTCTTTTAACTTCAGTCTCCTGAATTTAGGCATGGATCAAGGCAGGCAGTTATTTTTAAAGCACAACAGCTTCTGAAACAGGTTGAGCCACCAAAAAAAAGAAAAAAAAAAGTAACAAGAAACCCTTGCTCAGGAAATAAATTTCCACACGTGGATTTAGTTCTTTGCAGGAACAGCTAATCAGAACAACCTTCGGGCTTTAATTATCCACTCCTAAGTGCTCATTACCCAGTTGTCCAGCGAGGGTGAGCAGTGCTATTGATGCCAGTGATACCCCCTGGCAGATTTTTACCATCTGCATGTTAAAAACAGCAACTTGGCATGGAAGGCTCATGGATTCCTTAGTGAGGAGCTTCAGCCCCAGCTCCTCGGATTAAGTGTAAAGTGTCTGCCAGAAGACAAATTATTCCAAGTTTCATCCTAATATTTATGCCCAAGAAATGAGAGGCTTTCCTCTCAAGAGGGATTGTGTGGGAAAATCTGTGTCTTCACTAAAATAAGATCCTGCTGTGTGAGATACATCCTGCAATCTTTAATTGTTCCCACAGCAGCAGAAATTCCACATTCGTTTCAGCAAAGTCTTTAGGTGGCTCCCAGCTACTCCTCTCAGAGGACCAAAGCCTTCCATCATCCTTCCATTTCACAATATGCTTATTCCTATAAAATAGCAAGTGGTGTAAAACCACTGCCTCCTTGAGGGAGAGCCTGTATTTCTCACTTAGTGAGCAAACAACTGGAACCAATTAATCAGCTCTTGAACTCAGAGAAATTTAACTAACACAGCACCATCTGGCATTGACTATCACTTCTCTACAGAAACACTTCAGTGTGCTGCTCCGAGTATTAAAAGTGCTTGCAAATGTAAGCATAATTAGGGAGGGTGGGACAGTGTATCTCACCTTCTAAATGAAACCATAGTAGCACAAGCTTTTTTCCTTAGGAAATGTTTCTGTCTCCCACTCTGGATAGGTTTGTAGTCTTAATAACCATGCAACAGTAATTTATCTGTGAAATCAGGTCTTGTCCAGGGACTTCAGAATGGCCCTTCAGTACTTAATATAGGTATTTTTACTCCAGTTGAAGCCTTAATCACGTGGATGTGAGTCCAAAACATTTCTGTCTGTTAATTCACTTGAAATCACGCTTACTAAGATACTCTTCCCTAAAGCAATTTCAAGTACAGCAATTTCATACCAGGATTCTGTCACTCCTCCGTAGTGTTCCAGGGCTATAAAACCTCACTGCTGAAGCTGTGCAAATATCCCACTGAGCAGAGATTAAATCCAGCACATGAAACATGTTCCAACAATTACTCTCCATCCCTTTCCCTACTCACCATGTGTGTCCTGATGGGTTTACTGACACAGCTACACAGCAAGTTGTCTGCAGGACTGCCATAGGTCTTGTTTTTCATGGATGTGAGTAATTTAAGTCCTGAAAACCGAGTAGGGTTTTTTTTTGTGTGTGTGTCTTGTGCATGATTTTACATGTGTAGACTGCAGGGCTGTTTTAAGGTACTTTGTTTGGGTCTGTCACATCCTTGCAGTTCTGCTGAACGGCCCTGCTCTCCTGACAAACCTGAGAACCTGCCTTAATTTCTCACAGCTCGTTAAATTGATACAATAGCACATAAAATAAAGCACAGAAGCATCCCCTTGCTTACCAGCTGACCCCAGAACCACTTTTTACCTCGCGTTTCCCCCTCCTGATCAGTGCTTGGTTACAACGCTCTGAGCCTCACCCCAGGACTCCCGAGTTTCACTACCGGTGTCTTTTATGGGACGGGTGCTGGCACCTTGGAATCAGGCAACTAAATAAAAGTCTGGTTCTCCACGGTGCGTTTCTGTTGAGCCAGGGAAAGGCGTCCCAGGTCCGCAGGAAGCCGGGCACACGGGAATTCCCGTGGCCATGCAGGATTCGCCCCCCACTCCGCGCGGAGGGGCGGCCCCTCACGGCCGGGCGCTCGCGCGTCCCTCCGTTTCCATGGCGATCGGCGCGCCGGCCAATGGGAGGGCGCGGCGCGCGTCACGTGCCCCGCCCGGCGCGCGGCTGTCATGGCGTCCGGGGCGGCCGTCGGGAGCGGCGCTGCCCAGGGGATGGAGGAGGCGGCCGGCGGAGAAGGCGCTGAGCCCGCGGGCACCGGCAGCGAGAGCGGCTCCGGCGGCTCCTCGCTGGCTGCCAGCTCCGAGTAAGGGCGGGGCCGGGAAAGGCGAGCCGCGGGAGCTCGGCCGGGGCCGGGGTCGGGAGCGCCCCGGCGCTGCTGGGCTGCGCTGGGCTTGGCTTAGGTGAGCCGGGCTTAGCTGAGCTGGGCTGGCTCTAGGAGCAGAGAGCCGTGCGAGGTTTCCGACGGTGTCTCCCTGCCGAGCCCTGGCGGTAACGCGGTGTGGGCTCAGCCGCGGGCGGTCCTTGCTGAGCTCTGCATCCCCGCTGGGCAGCGGAGGGGAAGGAGGGACTCGGCACACGCTCTGGCAACAAAGGTGTAGTGTTTCACTTTAGTGCCCTAAGTCAGAATGAAGTTCTGTATAATACGTATTTTAAAGTTATAAATGCAACCTCCGGGGTTTTCGTTTATTTGTATATTTTTTAGTTGAGATGAAGTTAAACGTACAACATTGGCTTGGTTCCCTGTGTTAAAGCAGCCGTGCTTTACACTTTGAATGTGTATTTCACACATCTTCTGCCTAAGTCAGAAGACAGTTCTGTAATAATATATATTTTGAATTTACAAATGCAACCTCCGGGGTTTTCGTTTATTTGTATATTTTTTAGTTGAGATGAAGTTAAACGTACAACATTGGCTTGGTTCCCTGTGTTAAAGCAGCCGTGCTTTACACTTCGAATGTGTAAAGCACATTCTTCACACATCTTCAGTCTAAGTCAGAAGATAGTTCTGTAATAATATATATTTTAAAGTTACAAATGCACCCTCCGGCGTTTTAGTTTATTTGTATATTTTTAGTTGGGATGAAGTTAAACGTACAACATTGGCTTGGTTCCCTGCGTTAAAACAGCCATGCTTTACACTTCGCATGTGTAAAGCACATTCTTCACACATCTTCAGTCTAAGTCGGAAGATAGTTCTGTAATAATACATACTTTAAAGTTACAAATGCAATCTCCGGGCTTTTAGTTTATTTGTGTAGTTAATCTCCAGGGTTTTCGTTTATTTGTATATTTTTTAGCTGGGATGAAGTTAAATGTACAACATTAGCTTGGTTCCCTGTGTTGAAACAGCCATGCTTTACACTTCGCATNGTTTTAGTTTATTTGTATATTTAATCTCCGGGGTTTTCGTTTATTTGTATATTTTTAGTTGGGATGAAATTAAACGTACAACATTGGCTTGGTTCCCTGTGTTAAAGCAGCCGTGCTTTACACTTCGAATGTGTAAAGCACATTCTTCACACATCTTCAGTCTAAGTCGGAAGATAGTTCTGTAATAATACATACTTTAAAGTTACAAATGCAATCTCCGGGCTTTTAGTTTATTTGTGTATCTTTTAGTTGGATGAAGTTCAACTTGCAACAACAACTTGGTTGTTTACAACTTACAACATTGATTTGGTTCCCTGTGTTAAGACAGCTCTGCTTGACATTTCAAATGTGTATTTCAGGGTCTAATCAATAGCATTTCATTCAGCATGTAAGTTTCATCAGGCTGTGCAGTGGAGGGGAAAAAAAGGTGTAAGTGGGAGAAGTCAGAATTGTGTTCAAGCCTAGTTTAATCTGTAGTTTTCCTGTACCTCTGGCTCAGAGATAAAGCTGTTGTATGTACACCTACCTTACTTCATTCCTATATTTATAAGCCAGAAGTCAACTGTAACATTTCAGTTTGAAGCCATGGTTTTTTTTAATATTTTGTGTGTTTGGGTTTTTTCTTTTCTCAATTCTTTCATCTAAAATGTGATTTTACTGTCATTCTTTATATATGTTTAGGGGATAAAGCTGTACCACAGATTTCAGCACATAACACATGCCCACTACTTGTAATAATATGTGTAATATTTCTAACAGTTTATCTGTATAACAATTTATCCAGCAGAACTTGGATCCTTTCTAATTTATCTTTTTTCCATAAATGGACAATTTCAATCAGCACAGTTTTCCAGACATTTATCCCAAAGAGGAAATACCTGTGTGGGAACAGTGAAATTACTCTTAGAGAAATGTAGGCCTTCAAGTTTTTTAGCTCCTTTGACTGAAGCTTCTAGTCCTAGAGGCAAGTTGAGGTTATTGTGTAAGCACTTGTTTTGACACAAGAGAAAACAGATCAACATTAGGTATATTATTTTTTCCTTTTTCTTGCCTTGTTTGGTTTAAATTTATTGTGACACTACAGCATTAGGGGGAAAAACCTCTCATGCTAGGTGCACACTTCTTGTTTCAGATTTGCTTTTCCAGATGTCTGTGAGGATCTCTGTTGGGAAAGTGAGGTTTTTTACAGTAAGTTCCTTCTTGACTTCTCTCTGGAGTGGTTCTGTTTGGGTGAACACAGAGTAAACACCAGACATGCCCACAGCTTTTTTTTTTTTTGCCCATGGTCCATATTGTTTTAATCAAATTAGAGAACAAAGCTGGAGGACTTGAGTGTATGAACTCATGTCCAGGCTGAAATTTTGACATCTGTCCCAAAGAAGAAACAGCTTTTCCAATGATCACAGTCTTTTTTAAACAGGGAATAAAAATGCTATCATACATGACAGGACTTTTTGCTGATGCAGATGTTATTTCTTTGTAAATTTCTATTGTTTCCTTTTTTGTTTCCTTTTTTGTTCCTTTTTTGTTTCCTTTTTTGTTTCCTTTTTTGGAGGGGAGGAGAGTTGATTGGTTGGTTTGGGGATTTTGGGGTTTTGTTTGCTTTGGTTGGGTTTTGTTGGAGGTTGTTTGTTTTTACTTAATTTTGCTTACACATGCCAGAATGTGGGAGTACTCCTTGAAAGACAAACCAAGGAAAAACTCTTTTCATGTTATTTCTTGCCTACCACCTTCTGAGAGATGTTGGATCACAAAGAGTGTGCCCTTGACAGCCTTTAGGTGTTGTCAGCATTCTGATACTTTCTTGAATAAGAACTCAGGATTTTGAAAATCACAAACTTGGATTTATTCCTCAGGTAGAGCCAAGTTATCACAAGTGGTGGCTTGTCTTTCAAACTATCTATTTGGGCAAAAAAGCTAATGAATGCAGAGGAGATAGGTGATGTTTCTTCTTGTCTGCAAGATCCATAGACTTTTCTCAATAACTGGGGCTCCAGGAAGAGAGTAATGCCAATGTTTTCTGTGTTGTTAGTCCAGCCAGATCCTCTTGTTGAGCCCTTAGAGGTGCTCTGGTGCAATGTCTGTATAATGTTCTCCATTCAGCTAAACTTTTACCATTTATCGGTGTTTTCAAATTAATGCTCTACTTGAACATTTACTACTAGCTTTAAACCAGATTTGCTCTCTTTATCCAGTAAAAGTAGTTCCAGTGTAAAATGTGTGAATGTGTGTTGACTTAAAACTACTGTATTAATTATGATGTAAATCTCAAGTCTCATTTTTCTTTATATGATTTTTATGAAACAGAGAGACCTCTTTCTCATCTGGTTAGGAAGAATTAACTGGTCTTGTCTGTGCCTGAAAATCTTCCATGCAGAACATCCCAGATAATTAAACCTCTGAGGACTCTTCTTACTTTGGCCATTATAGATTCTCATCTATCTGAAGTAACACTCCATGGTTCTCCTCGAGGTTCATTTGGTCTGTTGTTGCCCCTCAGCACGCTGGTTTTGGTTGGTTTGGTTTTTTTTTCCTCAGCCAAAAGAGTATGCTTTCCTTCAGTCTCCTTCCCTTTAAATGTGTTTATAGGCTACATAGCATTTGTCTCTTTGCTCTGGGTGTGTTCCAGTTATTACATCTTTCTTAAAACCTGCTATCCAAAACTGGACATGGCTGACACATCACCATTGCCAAATTAGGACAAAAATTTTTTTGCACTGTGCTGATGATGTTTCTGTTATATCCTAGAGCTGCTTTGCCTTTGCTTTGCAGAAGTGTCTTGCTCTTGACTTTGGGTGATCCACACCAGCTGCCAGATCTGTTTCTGAAGCAGTGCTGCCTCTTTGCATTTTTAGTGTGTATTTTTGCAGATGCTATTTGGAGCTTGGGTTTTAAAGACTGCTACCTAGATTTTATCTTAGATTGTTTTGGGGTTTATTTTAATGTTAAATCTAAGTGATTTTTAAAATGTTTATCTTCTATTTCCAAAGGCCTGGCAGTGCAATCTGTGTTCCCATAGCATTACAGAATATCCTGAGTTAGAAGGAGCCCACAAGGATGAACAGGTCCATCTTCAGGCTCTGCACAGAAAAGCCTCACCTCAAAAAATCATGCCATGATTATATTACAAATGCATAAAGGAAAAAAGAATAGGAGAGAACAAACAGAATGGAATTTTTTCTCTTAAGAGAAAGTCCCATAGTGCACATGAATGTAATTACTAATTAAAACTTGGATGTCAAAGAAATGTTTGTTTTCTGAAAAGAGAATACTGCTTTTTGCAATGGCTGTTTTCCTCTATGGCATTTGAAGAAACTGTTTTATTGGTGAGAGGGATGTCTTTCCTTGCCATATCCATAATTTATCTAAAACAGGCTCTAACCCTCATGGCAGACTTAAAGCAGTTGAGCTGTAAATGTTCAGGAGGCAACAATTTTTTTTTCCTGCCTTTTATTCAACCCTTGCACTTTCTCTGTCACCTCCCTACTTAAAACAATCAGATCTCACTTGCACAGTGATCTGCCTTATCAGAACTCATTGATCATTCTTCTTTCTTTTCCAGTGACCTTGAGCCTGAGTGGTTGGATAGTGTGCAGAAAAATGGAGAATTATTTTATTTAGAATTAAGTGAAAGTGAAGAAGAAGTTCTGCTTCAGAACAGCTGTCCAGAAATGCCAGCAGTGAATCATGTCAGGTTTCGAGAAAATGAAGCTGAAATCATTCAAGAGGGATCACGAAAGGAAAGAAAGTATGAACTGAAGAAATGGACCAAAATGTTAAAAAAGAAGAGTCTTTTACCAAAGAGTTCTGGTAAGAAAGGCAGTGGAAGCTGCAGTGAGCACCCCTCTGGTCCTACTTCCATATTGAAGCACCGGTCTGCTCAGAAAATGGGTGTCACTGTTCAGCAAAAGTACAAAGATGTGTCTGTTTATGTAAATCCCAGAAAACTCTACAGTGCTGGGGAAGAAGAGCAGCAGAGGCTGCTGGAAGCCTTAGTAGGGATTGTCCATCAGTCTTCATGGAGCAGCAGAAGAGTGGAAAAACAAGGCAGGAAGGATAAAGCCACCAGAGGGGTCAGTGAAGAGAAGCTTGTGGTACATGGCTTGGTGCCAGGTAGTTCTGCAATGAAAACAGGTCAAATCCTGATTGGTAAGTAACTGAAGGAATAGCTAACTTCTGCACTTTTCCTTTAATATGAAGATTTATGGTAGTTTTTGCTTTTAGAGACAGCTGACTTGAATATTCTTGAGACGTAAGCAATTACATCATTTCTGGAGGGGTTTTATTTTAAGTCAGTGTCATTGCATCTGATGGTTTGGTACCTAGTCAGTTTTACTGTGTTACTGATTTTTAGAACATGTGACATAACCTAAAAGGTGTTAATGCAGTAAGGAGATGACTGTCCCTTAGTGTTCAGAGGCTAAGCAGCTTGAAACAGGAAATACCCCACCACCACCTTTCACTTAGGATTTTAGCTGAGGATTTGCTCAGTAGGTAAGCGGGACTGGAGCAAACCTGTAGTCTGCCAGATACTGTATTTAGATTTTGTTCTTCCCCACAGCATCCCCCTCAGATAAAAAGCTTTGCTTATATATGCTTTAAATGGATTTTGTATCATAAAAATGAGGGGAAAAAATACTGAGTAAGATACATTCTTATATTTCTCCACAGCCTTGTTTGGTTATTTTTCTGTTTAGCAAGTCCAACAGCAGCTTCCTCAGCAGTTGTGACTTTGGGAGGTTCCAAATCTGTGGCAGAGCTGCAGTTTGGGGAGGCAGTGAGCCAGTACAGCCTTTGTGGTGGTTTGGCAGCTCGGGCACTTCCATGAGCTGATGAAATAAGCTGGCAGGAAACTAACCCAGAAGAGAAATTGGCTGTTTGTATTTTGCTGGTGCCGTGAGTTAAACTTGGGTCACAGAAGGTCTGCCAGGCACCAAATGTGAGTGATGGTGGGGAATGAAGTGCTGTCAGGGGTAATGAGGGAGCAGAAATACTGCCAGTCCCAGCACTGAGGCCACTCAAAACTTGGAACTCACAGGACATCAACCTTAGAGACAGTAAATGTGAGACAACCAAGCCATGTCTGTAAAGGGTGAAAGATTATTTAATTACCCTTGAAGCTGGTGGCTCACAGAGTAGGAGAGGAAAGATGTGATATTGGTTAGAAGATCATTAAAAATCTTAATGCTATAAGTAGCACAAACCCCACAAAGTCAGCATGAGTGCTTTTGAAATTCCAGTGTTGTGTGTGTAAAAAAGGCACATCGTGCTTCAACTGACTGATTGCTCCAGCACGAGTTTTTGGTAGAGATGCTAAAGAATACTCCAGAGAGAAAATTGGATAACTTCCAAATTTTACCAGCAAGAACTGATTAGTCAAGAAGTGGGAGATGTGGGGGAGGAGAGACTGAGTTTCAACTTGATCTGCTTAAGGGTGTTTAATCTAATTAGTGTAAGAGTGGGTGTTTGTAACCTGTGAGTTAATTTGGGGACACAGATTTGTATATAACATTTTTGTGAGGGCAAGGTGTGAAGTCTCAACAGTGTAGGCAAGTACCAGATCCAGGAGATCAAGCTGACCTAACCAGAGACAGTATTTCATCTGCTGCACTTAATGTTTCTCAGAGCTAGTGGGGATGAAAACTGTGGGGGTTTTTTGTTTGTTTCAAATAGAAGAACATTTAACTTCATCTAAGAAGAGTATTGCACTTTATTATGTCCCAGGCTATCATCAACCCTTTTTTTTGCACATTGGAATTGAAATAGGTTTGAGCATACTGGGGTTATTCAGCTCTTAACTGGGAAAATTAAATGTGTTCAGTGCCAACAGTGGAAAATGTATAATTTTCATATAAAAATACTTTCAAATTATATATCTGTAGTGAAGCTGAGTATTCTGGAATTTTTATGTGGTGTCTAGAAATAGGGATGCTTTGCATAAATTAGATGCTCAGATTTCAGTCTTGTCTGCATAAAGAATATACAGTAAAAAAATGCTGTTCTTGTCAAAAATCTGTCAGGTTTACTGCCTCTGTACTGCACATCAGAGGATGGGATAGCTGTGGTGTACACCTAAAGCCTGATTTAGAAGCAACTAGAATTCAATAGATAGCTCCTCAGATCATCACAGGAGCTGAAGCTGGACAGAAAGTTCAAGAGCAATAATGGCAGGACTTTGCCTTTCAGTTGTTCTTGATCAAAGTAGGTTTTAGGAGTCATGTGGAGAATTGTGGAAATAACCAGTAAAGGATGTTTTTGTGCTTAATCTGAAACTGAAGAATTAGCACAAAAGTGAGCAGCTTCTTAGGCCATCACAGAGGAGGAATATCTGATCAGCACAGCACGATGCCTGCTGGCTGCTCTGCTTATAACTTTGTTTATATCCATTGACCTGTATGTGTATAAACATTAACCTGTTCTTGTTTAGCTTTATAATATTTCAGTGGTCCAGACCAGTTTGGCAGTAGTCTTTTGTGAGGCAAATCCAAGTTATATTTTCCTTTAAAAATTCATTAAAATGACATTTGGTTGTCTTCCTGGTCACCAGTTTGCAGCAATCATTTTGACTCACAAAGTGGTTTATGCTTCAGCATTTTTAGTAGAAATAACTTCTTTTTCCATCCTTAATGATCACTTTCCTCAGGTGGCTTCCCCTATTTGTTTTGAAATGTGTATCCTTTACAGCTTTGAACACTTCAAACATCTGTTTATTATTTGCACAATACACTTTAATTTTTGGTTTTAAGATTGCATATGGAAGTCGTAAGTCTTGTTGCTGTACTTTATTAACCAAGTGGAATGCAGGCACTGACCATATGAAAGTAAACACAACAGTTTTGCAAGTTAAAAAACCCTGCTGCTTTGTAACTCTAAGAAGATGGCACTCTATCCATGTGTTGTTTATCTGTTCATTTATCTTTTTTTTTTTTTTTACATTTAGCAGGCCTGCATCCATCTTAAACAGAAAAGCCCTCATTGATTTTTAAACTCACTGCCCCTTTCATTTTGATTAAGATGAAATACAGTTGCTTCTATTTTGTGCTTTTTGAGTGTCTTTTGTATTTTTGGCAAAATATTTTCCTTGCTTCAGTTAATTTGCATCATTATGCAAAGCTTGGTCTGCTGTGGAAAACTTTGAGCATATCTTCAAAGGGGAAAAACTTCTCAAAATACTCACATTTAGATCCTGACAAAAAAGGGTTGTAATAGGTAATGCCAGTATAATTTGGTTCCCACCCCCCTTCAAATTGAAACATGTTGGCTTCAAGCCGGGGAAAAGTTCTTTTAAATGCTGATGAGCACCATCTTTACTATAGTAAAATAAAAAATTTATTCCAATGACACTGAAAATACAGCAAAGCTCTTTTCACTAGCAAAGCATACTGTTGTTATCCTCTTTGAAAGTATCTTATTGCTCTCATTACCAAATAGCTCAGCATGAATCTTCCCACTTTATCAGTATGTACAGTTGTCAAAAAAAAGTGAAAAATCCCTACTGACAAGAAGTAATTGTGTTTGATAGTAAAGATGGGCTATAATAATCCCGTTTTGAACCTGTATGCAAAAGCTACAGCTGCTATTGCAAATTTCAATTGAAAGGTCTATATCCTTAGAGTCCTGTCAGAAAAGAAAGCCCTTTAAAGGACCAAAATACTGGGAGAGTTTGTGAGTTTTATGTGGAATTACCTTACATGGTGTATTTGTTGAAAAGACTCTCCAGAGTAGAGATGTTGGGCTCACAGGATGGAAACAGAGTTTGTGTAAGCTTTGCTGTGTTCTCACTGTGGCGTTTGGGATGTGGCTTTTATTCTTTTAATCTCCTCTTGAGGCACAGCAGCAATGGTCTGGATGAAAGCAGCCTGCTAACATATAAAACAAGTAATTGATCTGCCTTTCTTCAGTAGGAATGCATTCCATAGTTTGCCTTTTTTGGAAAGGCATATGGGAACTTTTCTAAGTGCTCCCACCAAGTCATTACCAAGAACAGAGAAAACTAAATATCAGGATTCCGTGACAAAAGTGTCCTCCGTCCTCTCCCATGGGAACAACTTGATTTTCATGATATCAGAAAAAAAAACTGCCCTTCCCATCACAGTATGGAAGTGCTGCTCACTTGCCAGTCAGTGTCCCTGGGCTTAATCCAATGGGGATCTACTTTTAGAAATGGTGCTTGCAGGTTTATCTCTAGGGAGGAGATAGTTAACAGAAGTCATAGTCTTGTGCCTCAAGTGGCAAAGAGATAGGCAGTTCTGAAATAAACATTCTAGGGATGTCAGCAGTGCCAAAGACTTTCCTAAACTCTGTCCTTAAAGAGGCAGGAATAATTCCAGCAGCTGTGTGCAGACTGGGTGTTTGAGATCAACACACACTGGTCTTAGTTGCTGCTGACTGGATGGGAGAAGTCTCTTCTGATGAGAACAAATAAAATAGAATTCTGTTTCATCACTGAGAGTTCAGCCCTGCTTAACATTGTGCAGAGAACATGTATGGATGTCTTACAGTTTCTTTGTGAATTGAGAATCTTTCCACATTAAGTGATAGCACTCAAAAGTTTGATCATTCATTATTAGGAGATTTAAGTAAAGCTTAATTCATTCCTTAAAAAGAGTCATAGAATCATAGAACAGTTTGGGTTGGAAGAGTCCCTAAAGGTCATCTAGTTCTTTCCCCACACCACACCCATCCAGCCTGGCCTTGGACACTTCCAGGGATGGGGCAGCTGCAGCTCTACTGGGCAACCTGTGCCAGGGCCTCACCACCCTCACAGGAAAGAATCTCTTCCTAATACGAAATCTAAACTACTTTCTTCCAGAAGAACATGTCTTTTTTCTAAAGATAAATTTGTTGACTTAAGGAATGATATCCTGGAGCTGCCTGAAGGAAATTCCTTTCCTCTGTTGCAGTGGAACTGACTGATGCTTTGTTCTGATGTTTCTCCCTATATCTGTAATTCAGTGATGTTTTAGATTGGGATGGTTTGACTTAACTCTGCAGACCATTGAGTTAGACCAACTTAAACAACTGCAGAAGCTATTTATTTTGTATATACTCTGCATACACTTTGATTTCATTTAACTTGAATTGTTTAAGCATTAGGTAAGTGAAATTAGATTAAACTTCATACAATTGCATTAATTTTTTAAAATAATTAATGTCTGAAGACCTGAATCAGTCTGTCTTTCCTTAAGTCTGCTAAAGGGCAAGAAACAATTCTCAAATAAAATGTAGATGTCAAGCTCTTACAAAGTACAACTTGCATGTATTAACTCTTTCACTGCAGTTCATTATCACACTGAGTAGATCTTGTGGTCATGTTCTGCTTTAAGACTACTCTGGGTTTGTAATTTTACACAGCTCATACTTTGCCCAGTGATGTTATTTATTCTGTTGCTTCATAGTCTCTATTCTTTGACTGCTGTTGTGTGTGGCAAAAAGAAAAGTAGCAAAAAATGCAAACACCCACCCCTCACTGCCTCCACTCCCAATTCTGGAAAACCCATACTAATCAGTAAAGATTTTTCTGTTGTGTATCAAGTTGCTCTTCTTTGATAGTGCTACAGCATTTTCTGGCAGAGGAAAGGCAGTCTTACAGGACTGCTTGGGCTGTGTGCTCTGGAAAGCTGTTCCATGTATGGTCCATGATTACATTTTTACCAATTGGATGGAATAAATATTTACTGCTGCAATGAAAGTTTTATATGTGTACATTAGGCGTTGAATAAATAAAACACTTGGAGTATGTAACATGTAAATACTGATGGCTCTTCTCCTTTCAAAGTGTCTTTGTCTATTCCACCCTGGTGGTTCCAAAACATTCCCTGAAGTGCTGAGGTGTGGATATCTTCACAAAGTGTGTGCAGCTCCTCTGATAGCTCTGCAACAGAATTCCTAAAGATCCACTCAAACAAACAGAACGCAAACAACTTTTTTTTAAGCAGATGAGTGTAAGATGAGTACAAGAGCAATTTATGCTTTCTCTTGTAGTTGTGTATAATGATCTGTAATACACTGTTCTTAACAGAGAACATAGTAATCCTGTTTATAATTCTTGTTATATTAGAGTAGCCTGAGTGCTCTGCTTTTTATTACTAATTTTCATGTCCCGGGGCTCTGGCATGGACTTACTGAGTTCCTTTTAAATGCTGTTGAACTTTCAGCTTTTCTGACTTTGAATTACTGTTGTGTTGAAGATTTGACAGGCTAAAACTTAACTGTGCTGTGCATCAAGAAACAGAGATATTAGGGAGACAGCTATTTCTTGAAAAATAAAAATTTTAAACATTTTTATATGTAGAATAAAATGTATCCTTTTTCTTGGTTCTGCATTCAGAAGGAGTAGGAATGAATTTCCCTTTAATGTAAAAGAAGAGTGAGCAACTGATTACCTGGTGTATTAAAGAGGAATATTGCTTGCATTTTGGAGGTAATCAGTGTTTCCTTACTGATGGTTGTCTCTTGTTGGCCTTGATTTTGATCACTGCTGATTTTGAGCAATCAGTCTTGCACCTGGGAAGAATCCCAGTTGCAATTTGAAGGTATTTAAAATCAAGGTAGAACATAGAAATAATGGTAACTGTCAGTCTTCTTCTGAACTTGAGCATTCCATGGCCTTGAATAGATTCTCAGGGAATAGAGAGACCTTAGAGACTCAGGCTGTGCTTTTCCATTGTGTGCATGTCATTAGCAGTGTGTCAGTCTGAGCTGAGCAAATCTTCTCCCTGGAAAATTGAAATACACACTGAACCTTACGGTGCTTCAGTGCTTTATTTCTGCACTTGATGACATCTTTCTTGCCAAGTCAAGGCTTACAATGTAACTATGCTAAACATGCACTTTTGCTGCAAATCCATATCCTTTTTCTAATCCCTTTCCACTGCCTGAGTGATGAATACCATGTTAATAATTTTGGAGAGGATGTGGAGGTACTTTCTAGGGGAGTTTTTGTGCAGCTCAAGCAAAATGAAGCTTGGTTTTGAATCTGCTTGTTCAGAGGAGCTCATTTAAGAATTGGGTCACTTTCAGTGTTAAGTAAGAAGCTAATTTCTTTATTTTCCTATCTACAGAAGATATAAACTAGAAACTAACAGAGTTTTTCACAAGAGAAAGCAGAGACAACTGAAAGTGCCACCAAAGAAAATCGAGTGGAAAATAAGGCCTATTTTGTTACTCTAAAGTTGAATATTTGCCTCTGTGAAGGAACTAATGAACCATCAAATCCTGGTGCCACTGGCAGTCGCTTTTTACAGTTCTTGTCATAAATTTATGTTGCCTCATCTTAGGTAGTTTGCTCTAAGTACCTTTATTGGAAAGTTTTGTAGAAAGTCTCTGGTTAGAGTCTACAGAACCTTCTGATTTCCTCTCTAGCTGCTTTTTCACTTAGGCTCTGCTCACCTTGTCTTTAACCAAGAGATTCTTAATTTCCATGGTTGCTGCAGGATTACTTCTGTCTATCTGATCTCATTTGATTTCTTTTTTCTTCAGCACAGGTGAATAGGACTGTCAGGAGTACTCTGGATGGGATCACTCACCTACATTCCAAGGAAAGGCCAAACAATGAATGGTCAAAAACCCTTTTATTTTTACTTTCCAATTTCTATTCTTTTTGACAGGTCTATGTAGTTTTATTTCTTGATGTTATTTTACTTTTATGTTTTCTAGTTTCACAAACTGGTTTTCTTTTCCACAGGTCTCATATCCCTCTTGCACACTCTATGCTTTAGCATCATATTTTGAGGGGGTGAGGCATAGGTTATCAATTAATTACCACTGGGATACTTCTTGAGACTATTTTCCTTCTCTTCATATAGAAATCCCAGTTTGATTTTTGTCCTTTAAACTGGAATGTGGCTTTTAAGTTTGTAAGTCATAATTTGGTTCTGTATGCTTTTGTAGTGGTGCCTTTAATTTTTCAAACCTTTTTCTCTTGCATTTAATGACTTTGTCTTTGGGACCCTAAGGGTTTTGGTTTGGTTTTTGTTTTCCCATTTCCAGTGATGGTAAAAGTGTAAGATGTAGAAAACACAAGATGCTCTTAGGCAGGAGAAACTCACAGATAAAAACATGGAGAGGAGGACCCACAGCAGGGGGCAAGGAATGGGAGAGAAAGGACTTAAGAAATTTGTTGTTTTCTGGTCAGGTAACAAGAGTGATGCAAGCCTAGATGGAGGGAAGAGGCTTGGAGAGTTGTTACACAGGAGGGCCACCAAGATGATCAAAGAGATGGAGCATTTCTCCTAAGGAAGGGCTAAGAGGCTTGGAGAGTTGTTACCCAGGAGGGCCACCAAGATGATCAAAGGGATAGAGCATTTCTCCTAAGGAAGGGCTGAGAGAATTGGGGTTGTTCACCCTGGAGAAGCTTCACAGTTACCTAATTGTGGCCTTGAAGTACCTGAAGGCAGTGTACAGGAAGGATGGGAAGACACTGTACAAGGACATGTAGCGACAGGACAAGGGGGAATGTCTTTAAACTGACAGTAGATTCAGATTGGGTATGAGAAAATAAATGCTTTACTGTGAGGATGGTGGGACACTGGAAAGGATTGCCCAGAGAAGCTGTGAGTGTCCCATCCTTGGAAGTGTTCTAGGCCAGGTTGGATGGGATTTGGAGCAACCTGGTCTAGTAGAAGGTGTCCCTGCCTGTGGCAAGGGATTGGAACTAGATGGTTCTTCAAGGATCCTTCCAACCCAAACCACTCTATATTTCTATGATATTTTGTCCCATGATGTGAGTGTGGCCATAAGGCCTTAGGAGCACTGAGGTAATAGACTAAAAGTGGTAAATGTTGCATGTAACAAACATCTACTTAAATATACCAAATGGACATTTATGACAGCTTGAATGGCATATTAATATTTTTAGTAAGACACTGTTTTGCTCTGTATTGTGATGCAGTAGCAACTGAATTTCTCATGTTTTGTCTGTTCCACCTCCAGGAGATGTTCTTGTTGCTGTAAATGATGTCGATGTGAATTCTGAAAACATAGAGAGGGTTTTGTCTTGCATTCCAGGTCCTATGCAGGTACAGTATACAGTACAGTTGAACATCTATTCCAAAAATCCTCTGTAAAAGTTAGTACTGCTTCTAGCCTTTTTTTCCTGAGGAAACAAAATTTAGGTGGCCTTTTTCTTAATACTACTCCATTATCTTTTGAATGCATTGCTTGACTTCAGTCAGAGTAGAAATTTCAGAGTTTAATTCTGATAAAAATTAGAATCAGAAAAATCCTATGAAAATAGGTAGGTGCTGATGTCTAGCTGAAAAATAAACATGTCAGCAGAATAGTAGTGGATTTTTTTTTGCCAATTACTGGATTTAAAATGGTGATAATTGCTCTGAAAATACTTAAATAGAATAATTATATCTTCATCAATATAAACAAGACTCACAAACCACGAGAGTAAAAACAAGCTTGAATTAACAAGGAGTGCTATTAAAAATATTTAAGAGCATTTAAATGGTGAAATTTATACTGGTTTA
>VYZP01005618.1:30105-53654 GCA_013400635.1 Hypocryptadius cinnamomeus
ATGGTGAAATTTATACTGGTTTAATATTTAAATACAGAAATTAATTCTTGGGGTTCTAAGAGATGTTAGATTGAATACTTTCAAGATCTTTCAAAACTCAACAGTGATGAAACTGATAGAAGTTAGTGATAAAAATTGTTACAAAAAAAAAGCTCCAAAAAATCTAATGAATGATGTTTCTTTCCCCAAAACCTACTGCACATATCTTTTCTTCCAGCTGCATAATTTCAGAGCTCTAATGAAGAATTAAATAAGTAATGAAGAATTAGATAGCTATTTCAGAGCTAAGCCAGGAGAATGTTACTTATCTAGGATGTTGCTAGCATAAAAAGGGAATATTTTGAGTTGCTCTGCTTAAATCTACTTCCTGATGGACAGGAAGACAAGATAGAAGTTGAAACTTTTATGTGTGTGAGGTATGAGCAGGAGCAGATTAAAAATTAAAGTGTCTCTTGGTAGTTTTTCTTCAGGTAGAATGTTCGAGGTAATGATAATAATGGACATATTTTACAGTCTAGAGATTTTTCAAAGTGGAAATTTTAAGTTTTCTTGAACACCAAGTTCTATATGCAAGTTCCTGTGGAAATATATCTGCAGTTGCAGTGAGACTGAGTACTGGGGATGTCAGTTGAGGAAGCTTTCCAAGATCTCTGACAGCCTGAAGTTTGCCTGAGCTACTGGAGTTGTGGTCAGGTACTGGCAGAGCTCCATGGGAGAAAAACCCTCTCTTGTCTGTCTTTGACCAAATACGGAGCTGCTGTAACTGTTATGAAATACAGAACGATGAAAAAGGCAGAGATGATCCAGTGTGTGTAACTGCACCCTCTCTAGATGAGGGTGTAGGTATTACTTGTTGCCAAAATGCAGTGCAGCCCTTGACAGAGCAGTTCTGGTGATGCAGTGTCAGTGTTTGCTCTGTCAGTAAATCTGTCAAGCAGGCAGCCATTACTTGAAATGTGTAACAGTTTGTCATGGTGGCTTTCCAAATCCTTTCATTAAAGTGCAATTATTCCTTTTTCACTGTGCAGTTTGAGATGAGCCAGACAAGTGGTGGCTAGAATAGACCAGTGGAGATGTAAATACAGACTTCTTGGTTTTTTGCAATGCAGTACACTGCAGTCATGCTGCTGAAGGAACAGAGGGTTGTTGTAGCTGACATTTTGTAATACAGGCAAAATTGTTACTGTGTTCTCATTCATCTTACCTTGCAGAATATCAAAAAATATGCAGTTTAAAGCCTTTTTACTTACATATGTTATTTCTTTAACTGAAGCCCCTGTTCTTCTAGATTCATGTTAAAAATTGCTGGAATTAATTCCAAAAACTTCACTACCTAGATTCAGTTGCACTATGTGATATATCTCATTATTGTATTTCCAGAATTTTGGGGTTTTTACCTCAGTTTAGGCTTATAAGGGCTAGTTTAGTGCATTTACTGAGCAGTAGAAGTCCAAGTGCTACATTAGTCCTTTGTTTTACATTTCTGTAATCAAAATAGTTGCTGTTTCCTAGCACCACAAGAGAAGACAGAATAGGAAGGGCAAGATATGCTGAAGGAATATACTCTTCTTTAGTCTGATACTCGGAAGTTCCAGAACCATTTTACTCCAAACTTTCTAAAAATATCCAGCCTGAGGCAGACATCTAGAATCAGAAATTTCAGCCTGAAATTTTTGAGTTCCAGTTTTGCAGACCATAAGCACATGGCAAACAGATACTGAAAACAGGAAGCAGCAGGCAGTCTTTAAAAGGCCAGCAATGCCCCCAGCTCTGTCTGTAATGAAATCCATCTTCCAAGCCATGCAGCTTTCTTGCAGATGAAATAATGCCTTTCTGGGGCAGACCAGTGGTACAACAGCTATATTTTCTCTTTCTACACTGAGAAATGTATAATGGTATTAAGAAGCAGATTAAATACAGAGTGACCTTCCAGTCATTACTTTCCAGCTTCCAGCAAGGACTTGTAAAATCAGTTAAGGGTTTCTATGTTCTCCTTTGTTTCTTAAAATTCCTTTGACCTCCAGCATCCTGTAGCAGTGATTTATGTGACTGATTTGTATTTTGTCAATTATCAGTGGCTTTCAAACTGCCATCTAACCAAGTGCATGTCATACCCCCATATTCCTGTGTTCTGAGAAAAAAGTTAACTGTTCATGTCTTACCCTGCCATGGCTGTGGACAGCTCTGTCAAGTTCCTCTTTGTCACCTTCCCTAAGCAGAAAATGATGATCCATGTCCCTCACAGTTTGCTGTTCCTGCCACCTTCTTGCCATTTGATGAAATTCTTCTTGAGAAATGTTCTAAGTATTGAGAACGTGAGCATGATACATAGAGTGGAATATTAATGCTTTTCTCATTCTTTATGTCGTTTTCTTTTCTGTTGTGCATTGAACTGATTTTCTTCAGGAGAAATGGAATCAAAGCTGTGGAAGGTTTCACAGTCAGTACTTATAAAAGGGGACTTGAGTAGTCATATTTAATCAGATCCTATGCACTGCTCAGGATGAAGATTCATTTCTTCTCCACAAAAAAAAAAAAAAAACCCAACATATTTTTAGGATATGTTGAAATGCAGTCTCTTGGTCCATTTCTATTACAGTGATGTGGGAGGCAGCATGGATGACTCCAGATTGAGAGAGAGTTAAAGTTCTGTCCAGTCCAGTTTGTTTGGAGCTCTTCCCTGGAGGATCATATGGTTGTGTCTCTTAAGACAAGACAGACTAAGTTTGTTTTTTTTTAAATTGAGAGACTAAAAGATAGACTGCAGCAAGAATGACATCTGTGTGTCATTAGTGTAGAGACTGTAGCCTAAGTGTCATGACTAAATGTCCAGAGACAAGATGCAGTAGAAGTTAAGAGAAATAACTATTGAGCCTTAAGGAAATCTGTAAGAAGTTAGACAGGGTATGAGGAAAATATTCTGAAATATATGCAGATGGCGTGACAGAGAAACAGAACTGAGTCTCACAATGCTGGAAAAGAAAACAGACACTTCTGAAACTGTCAACTATCAAGTTACTGGGTCTTAGAAAGCAGCTGCTTCTCAGCAGGGTGTTCCTGCTCCTTGAGCCGTGTTCATGTGCAGTGTCAGGAATCAAAACTGGACTGATGAGGAGAGGACGAGGGATGAGTTACTGTCAGAAAAGAAAGAGGTAGTACAGGACAGGAGAGCAGGACTGACTGCAGTGCTGTACCAGGGAAGAGGAGGAGAAAAAAGGCTGATAGCAGCCCAAATAGGAGAGGGAAAAATCAACGGAAAATGTTGGGAGAGGGAGTGAAGTGGAAGATGGCAACCAGTGAGAAATGTAGCTGTAAGAGCTGACGATGGCACTTCTCTCCAAGGTAGTTTGACAGGCAGTGGGTGTTTTAAAGCATGATTATTTCTTGCTGGCACTCCTCTCTTTCAGTTTGTATACACACATACACAGTTACAAAAATGATCTGTCTTTAAATGTGTAAATTATCTGCTTGGGCTTCTCAAAATTTATTGCAGTTGAGAAAATAAAAATGGATTTTGTTGCATCAGTCCTCAGGCTAAACTGCCACTGATTTTAACAAAGAAGCAGGAGTTAGTGTGATGTGTTATGTTCAGAACTTCCCATGTTACAGTATTTCAAGGCAGACAAATAGTCTTGAGTAAAAACATGTGAAAGAGGAAACTAGGAGCATACCTACTTAGTCCAAATATATCTTCAGTCACTTTGATAAACAATAAGGTCTCATCCAAGAACATAAATTAATTTCTTCTCCTTGGAAGATTTTTATGCTCAGTCAGATATAGGTGTTTCTCACATCTCCTCCTTTCATACTTTGAATAATGTGTTCATTCATAAAAAAATTTAAAAATCACTTTCATCACTGCTGAGACAACTAACAAACATAATTTTTGTAAGTCAGGGCTTAAAGGAGTAGGTCTATATGGCAAATTTTGAAACATGTTTCCACATCAAGTTTGCATTATATGTTGTTTGTGTGTCAGGAAATACTCATTTATTCTAAAACTCCTGTCTTTAAACTTATTTGGGAAATAAGGGACAGTAAACATCATATAATTTTTTTGCAAAATCAGCTTGACCATCTAAACTTTAAAGGTTTTGTTTAAGAGAGGATGTTGTGTTTGTGTTCTGATCTTTTTTCTTCTGAAGACATAGCACAGTAAGGGATGTAAGCAATTTTTAGGCTGCTTGGTAGTTGTGTAAATTGTTAAATACAGCATACTCTTATTTTCTGATTTTACAGTTAAAAAAAGGAGAGTTAACATTCTGAAAATAAAAGACTTGCTACCATTACAATTTAACAGACTTTTGCATTCCAGAGTAAATTTAAATGGATTTCCCTGTGCAAATGTGTCAGTGCACTCAAAATGGCAAAGAACTGCTCAAGAAAGAGCCTTCAGGATATGTACTTAGGAAACTGCTGACATTTTGAAAGAAGTCAAATACTGTGTTTGTTTCAAAGGCACAGTAATGGGTTTTTGTGCTCAGACAAAGCCAGAGCAGTAAGTATATTTTTCCATTCTCAAATCCATAAGAATTAAGTATGAAAACATAGCAAACCACATGCTTACTCACATGGTTCATAGACCATGTAATAGCTGGCTTTGTCCTTTGTAATAGATGGTTATGTAATGCTGAATGTATAATTGGTTTTCTTGAAACAGCAGGAATTTTGTTTGCTCACATCTTCTTCAGTAAAGCTGAGGCTGAGAAAACCTAACCTCTTAAAGGGCTCAAACTCCATCTGTTTCATCTGATACTGGTAAGTAATTGTAAGTACAGCCTCAATCTCACAGTAATTAATTACCTTAATAGGTTAAACTGACATTTGAGACCTCAGTATTTGAGCCTGAAGGGACTTCTGAGCAAAGGAACAAACAGGCACAGTCAAGTATGAACAACCTGGTTCGGCTCCTGTGGGGAGAGGACACTTTGGACCTTCAGCAGGCTGTGCAGGATGTGCCTCACATTGTCATGTTCCTCACACTGAAACTGGACTCTGAGACATCCAAGGATGAGGTATGTGCCTGACTCAATCAACCTGAGCTCAAAGGTAACCACTGACCACAGCAGCTCCTAGGACATTTGATATAAAAGGATAAATAAAAAATCCTCCTAATGGTTTGGAGTTGGGAATCATCCATAAAATAGCCATTTTGGTATAAATAAGGTGAAATTCCAGGGGGGAAGAACCAGCATCACTGCCGACAAACTCCTGACTGGCCTTGAACTCAGCTGAGAGCAGGTGAGGAGCAGCCAGGTGGTGACTCCACAGCCGAGGTGCATTCCCCAGTGCCGAGCTGTCTCTGGGATGCTGACCTGGAGGTTTTTAACGCCAGGATCTGCCTAGTCAAAAAAATATCCCCCTGCAGGAGCTATTGGCAGTCCACATCCATAATCTGTCTGGCTCCTCGTGTTTTGAAATGCTAATGTGCCTTTTCTTAGAGGGCTCTGGCATGTCTGCTGTTAGCAGTCAGCTGCTGATTCTTGCTTGGGCAGCGTTTTTAGAGCCACTGAAGTACTCTTCCTTTGTCCTGTAGTGCTTCCTTTCACTCTTTCCTTACTGTGTTCTTCGGGAAAATGTTGCCAGTGTGCATGCAAGGCCTTGTGAGTTTGTGTAGTTGCTCAGGATGTAGCCATAGCTACAAATATTCCTCTCCACGCAGGGACACAGAGCTGAGCTTGGCCTCTTGCCCAGTCTGGAAATGACAGGTGGACAAAGTTGAATTCTTAGGAACAGACATTTGGGAAAAGACTCTTCTGCCTTTGTGTGAATTCTCAAATTGAGCGTTGTGTCCCAGGGATCTTACATTATCTGTGCTGAGGAGACATCAAACAAAGCACAGGTTTTTCCAGTCCCCAGGGACTAAGATGGCAGAACAGCGATGGAGTGGGGATCAAAAAGAAAACATTTTGTTTCTTCTCCCTTGGAATTTATCCTTAGATTGAGATACCTTTACTTTTTTTTTAATACTATTTTTCAACTGGTACAAAGCTGCATTCTGTTAGTGATGTGTAATAGAGAAAAAAGTGTTACAGCTATACAAAATAGGGTTTAATTTTATTTTCTAGAGAACCCTAGAAAATTACATGATACCATAAGATGTACTAGTCCAAGACCAGTGTTTTCTTGACCACATACACTTCATGAAATATTAAAAAAAAAAAAAAATTTCAGGGCCTCTGGCTCCTCTCTTACACATGTAAATGCCTGATTGCAATTCTGCACTTCACAGTAAATTGAGTACTGGTTTCTTGCCCCATTGTTCCTTTACATTCTCCCAAGGAACGGATTAATCCTGAAAATTGAGCAGAGGTAAAAGAGGGATTGTAATGCCCTTGTTGTCCCTTCACAACATGGAATAATTGTCTGCTGAGAAGTCTTGGCAATTATGCAGCCCCAAATATGCTGAGAGATGCTTTGCTGATATAATGAAGCTCTTTATAACATTTCCTTGCAAAAGAATGCCACCTTCTTTAAGGCATTTGGCCTTAATTTCATTTTCTGTACTTCAGGCAAGTTCTATCCTGTAGATGTCCTGTCCCAGATTTAGTTTAAACAGTACTTAAATGAAGTTATGGTACACCAAAGCCATCCTGCCCAATAGAAATATAATGATCCTTTAAGAAGCTGCTTTGCCCATATCCAGGGGAGACACATATGCAGATCACATCCATGTAAACTGTGGCAACTGGAACTTGTAAATAAGTATTCCACTTGTGAGCTTTTGGCACCTAAAATAGAATTAATGAGCTTTAAGACTTGTAAGCTCTGTCTGCTCAGCTATCCAGGGAAGTAGTGTTGGGAATCATTTGGGATGTGTGTATGCCTGTGGGGGGTGTCCCTATGGTAACAGTTTCTCAGTGAGTAAGGTCAATTCTGCCTTTTTTATATTTTAGATTAAGGTGGGTATTACAATTATAGATTAGTTGTAGCAGTGTACAACACACACATCTTTGACCTGATTTTGGCAATAGCATGTCTTAAAAGGAATAATGTTCATTTTCCTTTGCTATTACTGGAAGACTCTGTCCAGGTTTGGGGGTTGGGTTGAGGGAGGATTTACACTTGAAGAAATGAGCTGCTTGTGTTTATTAATTCCATTGTCATTGGCCTGTGACCTTTGGGCTTGCTTTGGAGACAGCTGATCTGGTGGCATGTGCTGGCCCTTGCTAAATCACTATATCCATACATGATAACAGTTCTGCCTGCTTGTTACAGTTGGCTCTTCTTTCCCTGGGAATGTGTTCAGATCGTTCTCAAACAAATTTTGTGTAAAGGCCCCAGTTCATAGTGAGGAGGGGGGAAAAAGGCTCTTTCTAGCCCTTTGCAGTGCTGCAATTAGAAAACAGCAGGGTTTCTCCAGTTGAGGGATTGATTCCAGAAAAAAAAATCCTTGTCACTAATGAGTATTTATAAATAGAGTTAATTAAATTGGATATAAATGAAGAGTTTGTCAGGTCCTTCTATAATGAAATTTTACATTCTTTTAGTCTTGATGAAGGAAAATTTTCTAATGGGTGTTGGCACTGGCTAAATGTGATTAGTGACATAAACAGGGAAGTTAATCATGCCTGTGTTTCATTTGTTTGTGGAGAAAGATAATTTACTATAATCTTTGCAGTGGAGGAGATGCAAAAAAAAATAATGGCCCATCATGATTTGGCAGAAAGCAATATTTTTGGCCCACCATGATTTGGCAGAAAGCAATAAATGAGGGGCAATCATGTTTGCTTATTACTATATTTTTGTAGTTGCTGAAATAATACAAAATTTTTGAAAGTGCTTGAATAAAAGAATTTTTTTTAAATGGTTAGAAAAAGAAAGCAATCTCACAAATATTTATCTCTATAGAGCTTTAGTTTTAAATTATTTGTGTAAGTGTATCTGGTCAGATGTTTCATGAGAAATCTTAACGGTGTATTTTTAAATTTGAGCATATTCATCAGTTATGTTTTATGCTATCCATGTAAAGCAGCCAGGTAGGGTTATACAGAGAGACTTGAGTTTTCACATTCTATGTTAGTTTTGAAGAGTTGCATGTCTGATGATGGTTTAAGTCAGAATTTAAGCATTGAAAGAACTGTACAAATACCTGCATCAGAGAATGACAGAATTGTTTGGTTGGATGGGATGGTAAAGATCATCCAGTTCCAGCCCTACAACCATGGGCAGGGACACCTTCCACTGGACCAGACTGTTCCAAGCCCCATCCAACCTGACCTTGGACACTTCCAGGGATAAGGCATCCACAGCTTCTCTGGGCAACCTGTGCCAGGGCCTCAGCACCCTCACAATAAAGAATTTCTTGCTCTCTCTTGGTATCAGGTGTGTTAAAAGTGTACTTAAAGCTGTAAGATGCAGTGGCCGCACTGTTTGTCATTTTATGTTTCTCCATGTAATAATTAATCTAAATAAGTCATGCTTTTCTATAAAATAGAGAATTTAAAACTGTCAGAAACATTAATGTGCCTTTTAGAACTTTACAGTATGCCCATGCAGCACACTGCTTGTTTCAATGTCTTATAAAAGGATATGATAAAAGATTTCATGTTTTAAAAAACCCCAACTGTTAGCACACACAAAAAAAAAATCATTATCCTGTTTTCTGTGGGGATTTTTTGGAGGGGTTTTGGTTTTGGTTTGCTTAACTAACAGCTAACTTTCTTCACAGCAAGAAATTATTTATCAGTACCCCATATCTGAAGCATCCCAAAAACTGAAAAGTGTGAGAGGGATATTTCTCACACTGTCTGACATACTGGAAAGTGTTACTGGTACCGAGATTATCAGGTAAAAGTGTTTGAAATGTAATTACTGTTTTTATTGTTTTATACATACATGTACAGCAAACATGGGTCATGCATCAAGTTCTAGACAAAGCAGAGCATCTTTTAACTACAGCAGCATGCCTGAAGTTGGAGTGCTCAGCCTGGATGTAAATTGATTTGGGGGAGTTTTGCTTAGTGGGTAGCAGTGACTAGGATTTTTAGTTCAGTGAAATGATTTTCAATTCTTTTATAACTTCATAGTGTTAACAGAAATACTTCTGGTTTCATTTTTCTAGTTCCTCCCTGTTCTTATGTGAAAAACTGGTTCAAGTTGTTTACTGGAAAGAATCTGACAAGTTGCTTGTAATTGGCCTTCCTGAAGAAAAGTGAGTTTCAAAGGGAAAGTTTTGTTTTCCTTTAAATTTTGTGTCCTCAAATTTATTTTGTGTACTCTTCTAACAAAAAAAGCAAGAAAGGGCTAAAAATGTACTCTTTTTACTGTATCTAGTTTTTATGTCTGTGATTTCACTATTTTGATTGATTTTGTTCACATCTTTCATATATCCATTGTTGTAATTTCTTTTTCATTTCCTCTGAAGAGAATAAGATCCCAGAAATATCTGTAAGTTAAAAACTAGTAATATCCCAGAATCTGGTAAACTCGAGTTCTTTGCAGAGACTGCTGAATAACATCAGTAATATTACATATTTACACATTCTAGGAGGGCTGCTTATTCATCATAAAGATGTTATAACCATAGCTGCACATTTTAATTTTTATTTGTTAGTGTGCCACTCTCTCAGCTGAGGAACATGATTCAGAATGTTGTCAGGACCTTGACATTCATGTACAGTTCCTTGGACAGGTGAGTTCTTTCAGAAGTATTTTCTTTTCAGTCACTCATTTTTCATTGGTGCTCACTGAAAAAGACAAGTATTAGGATTAATTTTAATGTTTCCAGGGAATTTCTTGGCATGTTCCTTTACACTTGTATAAAAATAAGAATTCTGTTGGTCTTGCCTTTTGGTTTCAGTCTTAACCCTAGTAAGACACTATTTAAGCAGGCTTTGTCACTTCAGAAAGTTTTGTCCTTGATCAATTTAAATCATTCCCATAATCCAAGTCACTGTGGATGTCAGCAGCACTCTGCAAATGTTACCCTCCGTGTCTGTAAAACATACATGTGTATCAGTGTTACATTTTTAACAGAGTAAACACTCTGGACTTCTCCAGAGTGAGTGTCTGGAGTGCCCAACTCCATTTGGCAGAGTGAGTGTCTTTCTCTGCATTTGGAAATCACCCAGGAGACTTTCAGTCTGACTGTTACCTAAATAAAATTGCCCAGGTGGATTACTCATACTCTTGCATTTAATTCAGGGTTAATATGTGTATACCATAAGGAACAAAATAGAACAAATCTCAGTTTCCAAAAGGATGAGGCTGATGTTTGACTCCCCTTAAGCTGCTCTATGGTAACACCATACTGGTTTAATTTGTTCTTTGTAGGTACTGCCTGGGTATCAGCCTAGTGTTTTTTTTTATCTTAAAAAACCATTTTTTTCATGTTAAAAAAAAAAAATCCAAATGTAGCATCATGCTGTAAAGAGGCTTGTGTATCACTGGGGGTTATATAAACAAGCTGCACATTTCTCAGTGTTATTCTAACTTGGAGTTCATGTTTGTCCAGTGCTTTTTGCCAGGTGGAAAATGTTTCTCGCCTGGATCATTTTTTCAACCTGTTCTTCCAGCGTGCCCTTCATCCTGCAAGGCTCCAGCCTGGCACCAGCCCCGGTGCCCAGCACCAGGATCCCTGCAGTGCCCTGTTCCCGGGCAGCCTCCCCGGCCTGCGCTGGCTGACGCTGCCCCAGGAAGTCAAGGTCAGGTCCTTTTCACATCCCTCCAGGAAAACCTGTCCATGACAGGCCAAAAACTCAGTGCAGGTGTCTTCTGCTATTACCTTTAAAAATCCCTAAGTGCTTTGCCCATCCCAGATGGTCCATTTTCCTATAAAATTCAAGTTTGGAGCTTGAATTTTACCGCCATCAACAACACCACCATTCCCACAGGATTGCTATTGTGAGTGTAGCTTGGTGACTTTAGAGTTATCTAGGAAGAGTAGAGAAAACAGCCCCTGGTATGTAGCTGTATGTTTGATTTTAACCATTGAAGCATTTTGGCAGGCAGGAAATATTATTGTAGAAGCCCATGTAGTTCTCATAATTTAGGAGAGTTATCAATGGCTGTTGCAGAATCAAAATAAATAGCCACATGTCATTTGTTGATGCCAGACAGGTACAGGTTTTCTGCACCATTTCACTGTGCCACGTCACCTCCAAGTTAGAAACTGAGTTGTACTTTAAGCAGTAGTAAGACAAAAGGTAGATCACAGTAAATAACATTTAATTATAACATAAATAACATTTTAGCTGCCAGTTGTAAACCTCACTTTCATTACTTCAGTATCTGTGACTCCAGTTTAAAATATGTTAGTCTGTGCCATTGTTTCCAAACAGATTTATCTTTGCTACAGTGGCTTTCTCCCTTTTCTCCTTTAAAGGAAAATTTTCTTCTCCTTTATCTTTAGTCACAGACTGATCATTATTTAGTTCTTTCCACCTTGCACTGTAGGTTTTTTACTGCTTTTTTACGATTTGTTGATCAGGGGTCTTTCCATGCTTTTTTCTTATTTCTCAGGTTTCTGTAATGAGGCTCTGTTGTGCCTTGGATCCAGTTTAGCTTGCAGGCTGCTTTTTTCGTATAAAATAATATGTTTTAAAAGGACTTGGGAAACAGCATCATTGATAAATACAATACAGACATCACTTTCCAGAGTTTTTGAGATCATTCCCATTGCCAGAAAAGTGGTGTTGTTGCAGAAGATGACATTCCCAGTCAGAGTTTTGGTGAAGAGCTATTCTATTCTATAAGGAATATAAAACTAAAAATGTTAGTTCTTCAGGCAGAAAGCCATTTAAATTTTGACTGGGGAAAAGCTGAGAGGATGATTAGTTGTTGAGTGCCAACAGGCTTGCTGACATTTCTCTGTTTGAAAACTGGCTGTATTTCAATTAGAGGCAGCCTGTTAACACAGCTCAAGAAGTTTGCAACCATGTGATTTAGGTTCTTTTCATTAAGTAGCACATTTATGTCATGAGTTTCAGTGCCTAGGACCAAGAAAAGTACTCGTAGTTAAACTTGATTTAACCAACAGCTCTTGCAGTTACAGAAATGAGGAAGCTTAAAGCAGTTCCAATAGAACAAAAATAATGTGTGAGAGAGTTTTGGTGACTTCATAGAGACAAAAAACTTAAATCCATTGGATAAAAGATTTTCCTGAAAACTCAGTTGGATGCAGTAGTGTGCCAAGTTTGTCTCTAGACCTCACATTTTAAAGCACGCTGAAAGTAAGAGTGACATCTCCTTTGTACCAACACTGAGCTCAGCAGGCACACAAGCAGAGAAATTGTACAGTTCAAAGACTAGGGAAATAGCCAGCAATTAGAAGGGATTTTTCTTAATTCTGGTATCCCCAGGTGTTCTTGATATTTGATGTTACTAATAAAAAATAGGTGCAAATTTTTGTCCAATCACTTTAAATCCCAATCTGAGACGAGCAAGACAGAGTGAGATGTGCTATTACTGGAAATGAATGTGTTGGAAATCTCTATTAAAAAGCATTTTTTTGACTGTTTCAGATGGAAATTGACACAGCACTGAGTGATCTGGAAGCAGCTGACTTTGCAGAGCTGGTAAAGATTTTATTTTTGTTTGCTTTGCACAGTATCTCCTTGCCTTGGTCACATTCAGTGGTTTAAACAAAGACTATTTTCAAAATCTGTCAACTTCTTTTAATGAAGTGGAAGTCAAAGCAGTTTATCCTGAATTCTCTCCGTGCTTAATATTATAACAGATTATAATCCTGTTGGATTGGTCACTGAAAATTTGTGATTTTATATAATTTAAATCCATGGGATACCTACAAAAATCACAGAGGTGATTGTTGTTACATTTCTTCTTTGTGTAAATAACTGTCTCTTTCCTAAGCAATTGTGAACAAACTTGGAAACATCTATGGATCAGAATTTAATTTTCTAGTTTACAGAAAGCAATTACAAATTCTGCTTAGTTTAACACTGTTAAAGAAGATAATCATAATATAATTTACTTAAGTAACTGTTAGCTGTGCAAAGTGTAAACACATTGACATTTCAGCTTTAGTTTGTAGTGAAAGCTCTCTTGAGCTCATGTTCCAGAACAGTTACTCTAAAATTCTATTCAGAAGAATCCCTGCACTGAACAAGCTGGATGATTACAGAAATCAGTGTTTATAAGTCACAGTTCATTGCACAGAAATTGATTCCACCTACTTAAAATACAGTATATCTATCTAAAAACAGGGCTGCTACTGGGAGAGCACTGGGCATTAAAAGATGAATGAATGGGAATATTTTGAGTAAAATGCCAAAGACTGGAAAAAAATGCTTTGACTTGTAAGTTTTACTCTAGGAGGGCCTCTGGTGTCAGTAGTTATGCTAAAGCTACTTTGCTGTTAACTGTGAGAGTGAACATATCCTAACAAAAATAGTTTATGAACACATAACAATTAAGTAGAAACTAGTTATTTTGAGCTGAAATTTTTAGAGAAAATTGTAATGACGTGAAATTCAATCATGGATGCTAAAAATTTGGTATTTCCCTTAAATGCTCAGTATTAACTGCTGTACTGGTAATAAGAGATGGTCAGATATGAAAGTATTAAAGTATTGATTACAGTTGACCAGAATTAATTCACTTGCATTTGGTAAGTAAAATAAAAATGCAGAATTAAAAATTATACAATGCCTTTTTTTTCCCCCAACAGTCTGAAGATTATTATGACATGAGAAGATTATATGTGATCCTGGGCTCTTGTCTCTTTTACAAGGTAGTATTAATGATTAAGACCTAAAGATTAGGAAAATGCATCTAGAAATCTGATTTAGTCTTTCAGAATCTCACAGATCTGAAGTGAATATATGACTGATTTAAGCCTGTATTTCTAGTGACAGACGTAAAGCTCAAACACCATAAACAGAAAAAAATCAGTGTCGGGAAATGCTATGTACTGTATGAACAGCAAGAACAAAAATAATTCTTTAAAACTGGAATTTCTTGGTGTACACTCCAAGGAATGGAAAGAGAGAGTAATAAAGCAGTAAGAGTCAGTTCAAATGAAACTGTAGGATATTTTAATAGGAACTCTTGTTCATTCCCATGTTTTAATAGCAGGTGCTCTATCTTGAATCTGTCTTTAAATCCAAGACTTGAGAAATTGTATTGACAGCTTTTTTCACTTTGCCCTCATTTGTAGCTTTATTTCTCTTTGGTAAATGTAGATAGTGTAATCAACAGTACAAAGAGGAAGGTAACAGCCTTTGCTTTAAGAAAACTTGCATTTTAAGGATTTTATCAGGCAATTGGTTTTTGTGCTGAGAGTGTTACGAGAGAAGTGGAACTGCACAGTATCTACCATGACAGCACTTCAGCTGTAAAGCCCTTAGTGCTGGAACCACTGTACTACGGATTTTCTTTGGAAATTTTATTAATTCCAGTGGAGAGAGAATTAAATGAGAATTTGAGCATCTTAACACTGTAGCTGTTTTGCAAGCTGGGAAAGCCCAGCTCACCTTTGATAACTTGCATATATGCTGATGGTTGATTTGTTTATATTTAGTGTTTTGATTATTTAGATGTGGCCCAAAAGCTCAATGTTGTACAGCTGTACACCAAAAAGACAGTCTGTGGCCAGAAACCTGAAGATCTCAGTGCACATGGAGCAGGGATATCTCTGTATGAAAAGTACTCTGAAGTGCTGTGTGGTGGTGATGTATTTCTCACTGAACACACTTCCTTCTCTGTGTTTAATTTAGGGTTACTTGATTGGTAATCACTTGCCCAAGGAAGACCTTGTTGATGTGGGTTTCTATTGCCAGCACTACTGTCTGTTAGCCCTGGCAGCAGAGCAGAGGATTGGGCAGTTAGTGATTTGGCGGGAAGTGTTCCCACAGCATCACCTCCAGCCCTGTGAGGAGTCGAGCTGCACAGGATACAGGGAACCTGAAGCAAGATACTTCTTACTGATAGTTGGCCTGGTGAGTTGATGCTGCAGCATGCCCATTCTCTGAGCCTCTCTTTTGCTGTTGTGAGTTGCCTGTTCACTGGATCAACACTTTCCATGCATTTCATTGGATATTTTTTTCAAAATACTGAAATTGTAGCTGTTTCATGGGATAGAATTTCCCAGGGAGCAGCCTTATTTATACATCTACAAAGCTTGCAAAGTTTAATATAAATTCTCATTTTTTTAATGCCTTTTCACTTCAGTTGAAAATGCTTCTACCTTCATAATCTTGTCTTTTCAGACAGCTCACATCAGAAATGTCTGGGTTTGGTTTTCTAAATACAGACTTTTGTCACATTCATATTTTCTGGAAAATCCCTTTGCCCAGGATTTTTCTCCTGGGAAGCTGAGAAGCCTCAGAGAAAAAGGAAAACAATTCTTATCTCATTTGCTTCTCCTGTGTTTTGCTGCTTTGGAATGTGGTTGGAGATTGTTTATCCAACAGGTGATTGTTTCATTGGTTTCTGCTGTGAATTGTTTTGACTCATTGGCCAATTGGGGCCAAGCTGTGTCGGGACTCTGGAGACAGAGTCACGAGTTTTTCATTATTATCTTTTTAGCCTTCTGTAAGTATCCTTTCTGTATTCTTTAGTATACTTTAGTATAGTATTCTTTAATATAATATAGTATCATAAAATCACAAATTAGCCTTCTGAGAACATGGAGTCAGAATCATCATTCCTTCCTGCCACGAGGGTCCCCACAAATACAACAGACTTTCTTTCAAGCAAATAGCTGATGAGTCTGTAAGCAGTCTTTTCTGTTTGTATTTACAGAGACACTTTGTCCTGTGTGTCCTGCTGGAGGCAGGGGGCTGTGCATCCAGAGCTATTGGGAATCCAGGACCAGACTGTATCTATGTAGACCAGGTCAAAGCAACCATACTCCAGCTGGAAGGAATAGACGCCAGCATCGAGGAAAGGCTGGATTCTCCCTCCATCCCACCTTTAGCCTGTGCTGACTGGTTCCTTCCAGCACGGGACAGACTGGACAGCCTGAGCACCTCACCAATGCTGAGCAAGCTGCAGAGCTCCTGCAAAGCTGTGAGCACTGCAGGGAGCAAGAGGAGCCTCTTTGGGGACACTTCCCACACCCCACGGAAGCAGAGCCCCCCCCCGAGGAGCAGCGGGGCAGCCGAGCAGGGCAGCGAGGGGCCCGTGGAAGAGGAGAGCACCAGTCCTCAGCCTGTGCTGGAGCAGGTCAGAGCACACAGGCAGAGAGAGCTGAACAGTTCTGGGGGCTTGGGGAGAGGGCAGCTCATTCCAACTCAAGGTGACTTTTATGAAAAGCACATTATAAAAGAGTAAGTCCCTTGAATTCAGTATAAAATAATTCTGTTGCCTTGGGAAGCTCTGAGTCAGCCTCAGAGCCATCACACTTTTTTATTTTATCATTCACACTTCTTTATTTTATCATTGCTTGTAAATATTTGGGGGTTTCACATGACTGAAGTGGGCACAGCTATGTTGAAAAAAAGCAGATTTAATTGGAGACTATCCCCAAAATAACCTATCACAACTAACTGCTGTACAGTTGTACAACTGCTTCTAACCAAGTTTAGTCTAAAATAGGCTATAAAATACATTTCTATAAATTGATATAAATGGACCTTATTCAAAATATTACATTATCCTCTTCTTTCTGTTGGTTTGGCTGGATTATGTTCTTTCTTTAGCTGTGTGCTCTCTGTTATTTCACCTATCTGCTTGTTCTTCAGGCCACTAGGAAAAAACACACCCTGCCAAACCCATTTCATTCAGGAAACCTGAAAAAGAACTCTTCAGAGAAAGATACAGAACTTCCTAATGCTGTGAAGTAAGAAATTATTTTTTATTGAGTATTTCATTCTTTAGGCCATTCTTGGATTGTTTTTTGAATACACACAGATCACAGAAGTCCCCTCATGATTTTATTCCAACCAAAGCTTTGCTATGCAGAGATTATCAGAACTGAATCTGTTAAACTGAGAGCTTAATTAAACATAAAAATTTGAAATAATCCAGTAAAAGACAGCTGTTTCTGAATAATATGTCAGTATTGTGTGCACCTGTCCCACATCTGTGTGACCTTGGAATTTCAAGCAGGAGTTTCTGGACCACACATGTAGTTACCTTGTGCCTCCATGTTATCTCTAGGTAGGTGTTCAATGAACAAAGCTTTTATTTCACTTTCCTTTTTTGGGGACAGTTTTTGAGAACACAAATTTATGTTGCAATGCCTAAATAGCAGCACATTTTTTAATTTGTTGGTTTTTTAAATTGAGTATTGCAGTCAAAATCAGCAGGATTTCCTTGGTGTGGAGATAGGAACCTTTTGAATGCCTGTATCCATTTTGTACCCTACTGTAATTAGAAAAACAATTCTGCCTTAATAAACAAAAGCTGAAAATTGTTTTAATTATTTTAATTAAATGATACTAAATTAAATTATTTTAATTTAAGGTTGACATCTGGTCCTGAGAACACCCTCTTCCACTATCTCTTTTTGGAGACAATGCAAGGAATCTTTATTACTCCAACTCACAAAGAAGTAGCACAGCTCGGTGGCTCCATCCACCCTCAGTTAATTGAGAATTTCTACCAGTGCTGCCTTTCAATCCGTTCCATTTTCCAGCAGTCCATGAGGAAAGAGGTATGGAAATTTGGCTTTCTCTTTGTCCAATCACATTCTCAATTCAGTATTTCAAGGTTCTTTTCACTTCATTATTTCAGTGGTTCATGAGCAGCTGTATTTGCATGTCTGCAGACTCTAAACCAAAGTGGAACACTGTCAGTTGTATTTTTTAGATCCTAAAGTGACAATTCAAGTGGTTTAAGTGAGAAAAGGGGAAATAACAGTACAAAGTGAATGAAGGCAAGTTTGCAAATAGCAGTATAGTTTTTCTTAATGTTTCTTTGATGTTACTGAAGAAGTAATTTCTGGCTAGACCCATGCACCTTATAAATCTAGGAATTTTTAAGTGTTAAAAATAGTGATAATTTGGTGCATTGGTCACATGACACTGGGGTTTGGCTGAGTAGGACTTTGGCAATGAGCCATCTATTTTGGGAGATGTAGAAACCCAAAAGCAAGAAGAGAGGATAAATGACTATTTCTTAGCATCAAATTGCCTTTGGCTACAGCCATTAAATAGACATTTTATAGTTGAAGCCATAAAAACTGGGAATCAGAAATAACTAATGGACACGTCTCTTCCAGCAAAATTTGCTGTAGTCTTTTGCAGATTGGCTCCAGCAATTAATGCTGAAATTGGCAGGCTGTATTATGGCACAAGGAGAACATTAAAGAATAAATAGAAATTTGCCTTTTTCATAGTACATGATAAAAAATCAAATACAGAGATGTACTATTCTACTGTGTATTCTTTGTCATCTGCTAAATATTGTTACGGTTTGGGATGCAGAGAGCTGCACCAGTAATGCAAAGTTACTATAAACTGATCAATAATTAATTTTTCCTCAATTTTTGAGAACTGAAAATTCACAATTTAACTTTTAAAATGCATACAGGAGTCTTGAATAAATCTTAAATTTAGAAAAAAATAAGCTCAATGGTCTTAAACCCTAAAATATCATGTTTTGACCATGTTTTCTTGATCTTCAGCCCCTACATCTTCAATATTTTAGGCAGATTGAACAATGTGGTTTCTGCATCTGCATATGGCAGACAGAAGTTCCTTGAGTTGTTTTCTGAAAACACCTTTTCTTTCACCTTTGAAGCAGATGTTTCACTGGCAGATCCAGAGATGAACTGGAACTTTTGCAAGGTTTATTCAAAAGCTCTGCTCAAAACACAGCTCTAAAAGCTTGAGAAAACACAAAAATGTCTTTATTTTCTATGCTTTTATGCCCTCATACTGAGTAAGAGTCAGAAAATGCTCTGGGCAAAGTGCTTCAGCTGTTTATTTACAAAAAGAAATTCCTGCCTGGCCAAGTTTATTCAATAGACTTCTACTATCACAGTTCTTAATTAGGGAGGCACACAGAGAAAGAAAGATGAGAGCTTTAGCTGTTGTAACACACTTTTTAAAAGTGCTGTAGTAACTCAGATGTCTTTTTAGAAAAACAGTGTTTAGCTAGAAAAAAAAAGTCAAAAAATGGAGCAGCATGTGTCTAATTCCAACTTGTGTAACAATGGAAAAGCCTTTTGATGCCAAAGTAACAAAACTGTGGAGAAGAGAATCACGTAAGCAAGTCAGTTATATCTTCCAAGCCTGGCTTTTTGACAGCACAGTCATCCATCAGCGAGTCCTGAACAAATCACATGGTTGTATTTGCTTGTGTTTATGTCAAAAGGTCTCATTCTCTACTAACATTTCACCAGCTGTTTTCCAGAAAAAGAAGAAGGCAGGCAGTGGGATTTCAGAATTCAGTAAGGCAGCTGAGGACCCAGGTCTGGTAAGAGAACACGGACTTCTGTTTGAGTGCTGTCCTGAAAACTGGACTGACCAGAAGAAACCACCACCAACAATGAACTACTGGGTTGTGGGGTAGGTTTAAAGACAAATTTCACCTCCAGTTTTTCATTTTGACTATGCCATTGTGTTCTTTAAAAATAAATGTAACTGTAGCACATGACAGAAATATTTGAGCTGACTGACTGAGGTAGTTTTAATTTAAGGGGACTGGAAGTTGCATTGATGTGAATTTCCACCTTTCATAGCTGCTGAGTCAATGACATAAACAAATAAGGTGACAGTTATAATTACTGTTGCATTATAAAAGAGGCTGATTCATTGGGAAGAAAAATGTTTAAAGAGAAAGAAAACAATAATTGTTTCCCAGCATGAATGTATGTAACTGCTGTTTGTGTGGAAAAATTAAAATCTTTAATTAAAACATGGAAAAAATGTTTATACTACTGTTGATACCTTTTAAAAAATAATTATAATGCACAGGTATTAAGAGCATGTGTAGTTTAGCTGTTTCCCTAGAAGAGCTCATTGGATTAATATGTGGGAATGTTATTACCTTTAAAAATCAGTAAATATGTGAATCCTGGGGCTTGCTTCCAAGGACCTTGATTGCAGCTTGTAGCCCACAGACTTGGATTGCTGCAAACAGACCAGTAACACAGAAGATCCTGAAAACCTGAAGACTTTTTTCCCTACACAGCCTTAAAAAAACTTGAGAGTAACTTGATTTAAAAATGCAGTGTATTGAAAGAGGTAAAGTAATGCAGGACAGACACCAAAATTTGCCAACTGTCTTACACAGCAGCCTGTTTTAACTTCCTACTGAAACCTCGCAGCACAACCAGAATCTGCCACTTGGGGGGAAAAAAAAAAACACCTGTGATGATTTTCTTCTTTTTCTTCTTTCTTTTTTTTTCCCCAGGAGACTCATTCTCCATCCCAAACCTCAGGAGTGTTACGTGTGTTTCCATGACTCGGTGACAGAAGCTGCTGTGGAGCTGGCCTTTAAACTGTCCTTTGGCTTAGCTGCATAAACGAGCTTCCTGCACACTCAGGCATCCTGCATGGTGCTGTTCATTCTTTAAAATATCCCATATAAAGGGAAATGAACTCAATTGGGGTGCCACCCATGGGGTATCTTTGAAATGCTTTAAAAATTCAAATACCTTGTGGTATGACACAGTTAAAATTTCAGTGGTGCTTCTGATGAGCTCATCAATTGAATGCTTATTTTCAGAGAACCAAAGTTCTTATTTTTATATACTGTCACTTTTTTTTTTAATCCTGGTCATAACTTTATTATATGAAAACACCACATCATTTGTATGTTAACTGCTGTTCAGTGTACAATATGCAACATAAAATGGTAAGCTGATCCTCAAAGTATTCTATGAACATGGAAATTGGTGGTGGAGGAAGAAGAAAGTTCTCCAGTTACTTAAAATTTTGCACCTCTGAGGGCCTGAAAAATACTGAATGTTTTCAGTAGCATTGTGTTAATCCAAACAGAGAGAAATCTTTTAGACAATTCCTGGCACTTAGCCTCACAAAACTAATGGTTTACCATTTTTGCTCTCCTGCACACTTGAGGACTATAGTGTGGTTGATGTTTTACTTGACTCCGTGAGTTTTAACTATAAATAGTACTTATATTTGTTAAAATGCAATTTTGGAGACACAAAGAAAGAAGGGGGGCAGGCAGGGTGGTTTTAAGATGTGCATGGACTTGGCTTATTTTATATTCATAATTTCATAATAAAAATGTATATTTGTTAAAGAACAGTAAAGCATTAATTTTTTATTCTTTTTTTTACTTAATGTATTTTCTATTTTTATTTATTATTTCATTCAACCTGTTTTTCATGAGTGCTTTTCATAAAATGCATTACTAGAATTCCATTTTAAACAACAGGATCAAAAAGTTTAAGTGTTCAGAAAAGCAAATTCAATTTCATGGGTTCTCATGGCCAAATCTTTAGATCTTGTTTTCACTAGTAAATGACACAGTTTGGGGTAGTCCTAAAACAGTCAATCAAATGCTTGCAGTGCTCACAGAGTGATTCACAGCTTGTCTTCATCACTCAACAGTTGTTTCAATTCCAAGCAGCAGAAGTCTTGGGCCTGAAGTGCAAGCTGTGATTGAAGACTTTGCTAATCAGCTTTCTCCAGGATTTATGGTTCCTAGCAGACGAGCAGCAGTATTTCAGTCTGAGGCCCACAAATCACAGCAGCAGTGTGTTAGTGATGGGAGAGTTTCTCTGCTACACCTCTCCAAAGTCTAAAATACATGAGATTTGGGCATTAGATTTCCTGGTGGATGGAAGAAGGAACGTGGAGGAAAGCAAGCAGTCCTTGCTGCAGTGCTTTTAGCTGTTTATCTGAATGTCCAGGAGAACCCTTTCTTTAATTTAGAAGTATAATGTAATTCTAAAAGTGCCACCGAGTTTCTGACACCTGTATCAGCTGTCAGGCACTGCTTTCAGATGGAGTGTGAGCACCCTCTCTGTCAGCCAAAATGCACAGGGAGGCTGCTTCAGGAGAGCAATGTCCGCACAGCCCTGTCAGTGCTCTGCTCTCCTGCACTTTCCATTGCTATTCCTAGTCCCAGAAGTGGGTGAAGTCAGGAAGTTGAAAATCTAGGCTATTTCTCATATTACTGATGGTTGACTCGTAGTTTGAGATTTTCCAGTTCTAACACCAAATGCATACACTGTTGGTAAATTTCAAAATAAATGCGGATTTCCAAAAGGAAGTCCTTGAAAAAGAAAGGACCTGAAAAGGAAGATTTTTGGCCTTTGTTGCAGCTCATACCAAATAGAAGAGATATTGTATAATAACCTTGGTGTAGTATAAACTTTGAAAACTTTAAAATGTCTAGTTATTTTTAAAAATCCATTTCTTTCTCTGTAGAACCTCTGGCACTGGTGGTTTGGTAAATGTTACACAGTATTTCCCAACACAGGCTCTAAAGGTTGCTTTTAAGGACAAATGCAAACATATTTTTATGTCCAAAGGGGATAAAGGAAAACAGGTAAAAATAATCTTGTGCATATTAATTTTAATAAATTAGATCTGGTCAAGAGCTGTGCACTTCTTTCCCTCAGCATGGCTGATAATTAGTGGTGGTAGAACGAGGCAGGTTTCCTGTGTAGCCTCTTGTTACAGCAATAAAATCTGGGGTTTGATCTTAAATGATTAATGACTTTGTGAGGTGCCTGCAAACGTCCCTCCATTCAGATGGATTCTTTAAAGGCACACAGGCCAGCACCCGTGGAATTAATGACAAGAAATCTTGGTCTTGGAATATGAAATGTTGATACTGGCACTTGGCAAATTGCATAAAATTCATTCATATCAGCAGAATGGAAAAGAAATTCTTCATATCTGGCTTGTTTAATGTGAAAATAGATGGAAAATCTGCTTCATTTGTCTCTGTCTGAAGTTATCTCTTTCAGGATTTCTTTGATTAGGTTTTGATAATGTAAACAAAAATCCAGTATTCTGTGTTTTCTCTTGTTGACAGTTCTTTACTACAGTGCCAGAAAATTTCCTTGCCACAGGCTTTTCTGGTAGTGCTGACCAGGAGGAATTCTGTCAGTCACTAAAGTTTGATTAATCTTCTGATATCACATGCAAATTCTTAAGCAGTCCTTTTTCAATTACAGTCATTTTGTATATAAAGAGTTTAAGGTTGTTTTCTTTCTTTACTTACAGTGGAAAAAAGTGAAACAGGCATTGTGTAAATAGCACTGTTTATAGTTCTTAAAATCTCCCTTCCATCTCCTGGAAGTGCTTCCAGATGGCTCACATGTGTATGAGCTCGTGACTCAAATTTTAGAAACATTCCATGAATAACACTCAGGATTAATTTCCTTAGAAGTACAATATTTAGCCAAGTGGCATATCCACTGCTGAAGCTCAGGGTCTTTGGATGCTGTCTTACATGTTCTGTTCAGGACAGGAAATGGGACACTACAGCTGCAGAGTTGTTCCCAAACTGGCAAATAAAAAGTGATTTTGGGTACAACCACATGGTCTGCATTTACTGCACAAGGTGTACCCCTGATGCAGTTAAAGGCAGCACAGCTATGTCAGAGCTGTAAAAAGTTATATAAAATGTTTCCTCTACTGTGATCAGCTTACACAAGTGAAAAGATAAAAAAAAACTCAGTGTAGGAATTGCTCTGAGACTGTCATGTTTCCTGA
>VYZP01005619.1:3828-46450 GCA_013400635.1 Hypocryptadius cinnamomeus
AGTTATTGGGTTAAAAGTGAAAATAATTTAGGTGTCATTTCTTAATTGGATAGGTTAGCCTTAAAAGACCTTGTAACGAAAGACAGCCATTTTGTACCTTATTAGTGAAATACTGCAGAACTCACTGCCTGTGAGACTGTAACATATATAAGAAAAAATAAGCATCTAAGTCTGAACGCAAAATATCGTCTTGAGACCTTCAATCCCAACTTCAAGAGAGGCAGAGAAAAGCCAAAACCCGGCACTATGGTTCAGCAGCACTATTTGAACCTAGTCCACTAAATGGAAAACACACAATTCCTTGGACCCAAAAAATGGTGAGCCTGAAGTGACTAGAAGTCGCAAAGCAGTCACCAAAAAAGCAAGAAAAGTACATTAAAATCTGTGGTTAGAGGATGTTAGATAAAGCAGAGCTTGTCGAAGTTCAGGTGACAGAACTCTAAAAATATGAAAAAGCACTTCAATTTGTAATTGTAATTACAACAACAGCTCAACTCAATGAAAACATCCCAGCATCAGTAAATCATGTCTGCATTTGAGAGGAAGCATCTTTCAGAGCAAATAGATTCTGCTGGGAAATCAGTTTTGTTCTTCTCCGGACTTCCTCATGTAGGTACTGCAAGGTGTCATCGTACTGGTGAGATCAGTTACGGAACAGAATGTATAATTAAATGTATTTAAATACTTCAAATGCTGCTAAAGCACAAATGTACATACAAAACACCACTCAGGATATTTCTTCTTAGCCATCAACCCTGAATAACAGAACTGTGAAGCCAGGCAACTCTACACTACCAGCTGCACTATGATTCAGAGATCCTTTTTATCCTCACAATACTTCATGGTAGTATAATCATTCCTAGTCATGTGTGATTCATCAAAGTATTTTGTAGTAAAGACAAATGTTATAATACGCCCTATTGTAACCATGCAAATTACTGATGTTCATTTCCATACCTAAATTATGCTTTCACTGAACTTTTTCTGCTGCTCAAGCAGCTCTCACGTTCCAAGCTAGTTCAGCATTTCAAAGCTTTTTCATAGCAAGGAGTCCCAAGTTTTCTGAGAGGTGGCCTTCTTCATCCCCTTTCACTTATCAAGCCTCTTTATGCTTTACACACCACTGTTTTGAAGAGGTTTACACTAGGTTCTTAACTCTAAGCTACCACCCAATCTCCTCTGTATGCCTCACATGTTTCCTGTGGACAGAAGTTACATAAGCTCACCTGGCAGACAAACTATACAGTACTTGCTTCAGCAACTGTGAATGACAGGTCTTCAGTGGATCATCACAAGCCAAGCAACACACAGGCACAAGGAAAAGTTTCAACCCTCCTTTTTCTACATAAAGATATATATTCCCAAGGGATGCATCCTTCTGCTCCCTTGGGGCCTATTAACTTCAATATACTCATTGCTATGCTGTCCACAAAAGATGTAATATTTTTAAGTAGGAAAGTTAATATAGTCTATTTCCTAATTCTCTGCCTATTAAAGCTTTTTTTTTTTTAAAGAGGTCATCAGGGTCAGCAGGTGACTGCAAAGCTATTTTAGAATGGCTCATATTAACTGTCTAAATTTCCACTTCAGACCTAATGGTCTTGGCTCAAGAATAAACATTCAACAGCCTCAGAGGAAGTTAAATAGAACACAAGTACAAATCACCACTCCACATTCCACAGTTATAATAAGAGATCACAATAAAGATTGTATACAACCTGAGCATGGCATGATAGGAGACTTCCAAAGAAGGGCAGAATGCTACTACTACCTCTGCTGGTGCTTATTGCAGAAAGTTTGTATAGTAAAAGTACTGTGGCCTGAAATAAATATTAAAATCATATTTATATTAAATATAAATATCATCACAGATATTCCCTGTGATGACTCTGTTCTTTTACTTTAGAGCTGCATATTTAACATTTTAAACATACAGAATTGCTAAGGAATAAAAAGCAAAGGTTAACAATGAGAAGAAAAGCAAGTTTGGGCATCATTCCCTTTCCATCCCCCAAATCCTGTCAGTAAAATTTCAGTAAGAAATTGAGAGAAGAATGAGAAGAATTATTCATGTAGTCTTGTGAGAGGGAAAAAAAAAATACAAAAAACTGATGTATGCCATCCCAGAAGTAGCCAAAAATCTATTTATGAATGCACATGCATTCATATATATGACTTTGAATGAAGCAGTACATCTTATCCCTCACTGACATTCCCACACGCAGATTTGGGCTTCTACCTGAAAAACAGACATCCAACTACCAGACAAGAAAACTAAAACTATCAAACTTTCTCATCAGGTATAAATCAGTTTCCCTTTTCCCCATGGTATTTAAAGTGCAACAATGAACTTACAACAACATTATCAAATTTCAAACATACAGGAACACTTTTCAGTAAAACAAAACACAGCATGATGTTATTTATTGTTCAACAATGGTCTGTGATTTATTTAGCTAGGGGATTGAAGAGCTACAAGAAACGCATGTGGTATGCAAATGATTCAGTAGGTATACTTTCTCTGAAATTATTCTATAGGAATCCATTTTCCTTCTTCCTCCTCCACCTTCTATTTCCTCCACCTTTTATTCCCTTCTACCTTTATTAACTGAGGTACTACTTGCCATCCTGAGGATATGAACTCTTAATTGAGGTTCCATGCTGCTGTGACTACCAAACTATCAACACGCTCAGGAAAAGGGAGGCGAGAGGGAAAAAGTGTGGGTACCCCCAGAGGTAAATGCTAATAACCACCTTTGCTTCTTATCCTCTCCCCCACCCAGTCATTTCAAATAAATAAAATATTGGTCTTCCTGCTCTGTCCCACATTGCCACACAGCGCCACTGCATGCTGTGAAACAAAATGCATTGCTAAACATTCTTCATGATAATCCACTGTGGGATAACTTTTTTTAATAAACTTTAGGTCATTTACCCTTCAAAGAGAAACATAATCTGCTTTCAAATTACGCTGTTCCAAATACAAAGATAACATGCTCAGTTCTCATTTCTAACTGCTCTTGCTAGGTCTCAACAGCATGCAGCAGCCAGAAAGCTGCCAGGCAGGAGCAGGAGAGGATCTCCTAGGGGTACCATTCAGTGGAACCAGGCCAATAGAGCTGGTTCTCTGGCACCTGTCCCCACCCAAATACATGAGAGCCATGCCAGGGGATGGGGCCACATGCCGAGCTCGAGCAGTTGGACAGCCACAGCAACCACTATGAGCTGGAATAACTTGAGAATGAGAGCATTGCTTACAAGGCAGTCAATCAGCCTCACTATTTCCACCGCAGCAGTTTGCCCTGTGCAAACAGCACCCCTGGAGAATAGCAGGAAAGGACATGTGAAGCCATGGAGGCTAGACCCTGGAAAAGCACATTTACAGATTCACAGAATATGCTGAGTTGGAAGGGATCCATCAGGATCATCGAGTCCAACTCCTGGCCCTGCACAGCAACATCTCTAAGAACCACTCCATGTGCCTGAAAGCATCCAAATGCTTCTTGAACTCTTTGACAGGTTTGGTGCTCTGACCACTGCCCTGGGGAGCCTGTTCCAATGTTCAAGCACACTCCAGGGGAAAAATCTTTTCCTGATATCCAGCCTAAATCTCCCTGACTCAGCTTCATACCATTTCCTCAAGCCCTGTCACTGGTCACAAGAGTGAAGAGATCAGTACCTGCCCCTCTGCTTCCCCCCATGAGAATGTTGAAGGCACAATGATGTCTCCCCTCAGTCTCCTCCAGGCTGAACACACCAAGTGACCTCAGTCACTCCTCACAAGGCTTCCCCTCAAGGCCCCTCACCATCCTCATGGCTCTTCTTTGGACACTAATAGTTTAATATTTTTTTTATATTGTGGCACCAAAACCTGCCCCCAGCATTCGAGGTGAGGCTGCCCCAGTGCAGAGCACAGTGGAACAATGCCCTCCCTTGCCCAGCTGGTGATGCTGTGCCTGATGCACCCCAGGACAGGGCTGGCCCTCCTGGCTGCCAGGGCACTGCTGACCCTGTTCAACTTGTCATCGACCAGGACCCTAAAGTCACTTTCTGTAGCACTGCTCTCCAGCATCTCATTCCATTCCAGCACCTGATTAAAAAAAGCTTTCAAAAAAGGTACCCAAAGTGTGAAAGCACCCCAGCAGAAGAGCAAAAGAGTTCTGTCAACCCTACAATACCTTAGAAGAAGATCGAATTGACTAGATATTCTACTACCAAAAATGGGGGTAAATACCATAAACCTTCAGGCAGCAAAAAATACTGGGACAAAGGCAAAAAATAAGGTGGCATTTGTGCAGGTTGTCTAACAAAAAAACAACAGGTGAAGGCAAGTCTAAAAGGTGAACATTACAGACACCTGACTCTCTGTCCTCAAAAAGGAGGCTTGGACCGGCAACAGGCATGAATCTCCAAAATAAGAGGTTACTTTCTCACCACTGGCTATAAAAACTGTGAACAAACAGGCTAAGTTTCTCGTTCCTGTAAGAAAAATACAATTAAAATCTACCTAAACCCTGGAGGAGACACTGGTCTATAAATAAATAAAAGCACACATCACTCTCCTCCATCAACAAATCCTGTATCTGTCACTCAACTAGATGTCAGCTAAGTCTGTAATCCGTTTTCACTGCATAGAGCACAGTTACTACAGTAGGTACGCAGGAAAGCACTGGCTTGACTGACAGATGTTCAGGCTGGTGCAGGAATGTGTTCACCTTTACGTTGTTCTGGAGGGAGATACGTCCTACAGATTATTTGGCACATCACTTTTGCTTTTATAGCAAGAGCATGACTCTTACAGAAAGACGCTAGTAGACTCTTGCTACTTCCTTGGATGTCAGAGAGCAGTATTCATGTTGATGCCAAGGACCGACGAGTAAGTTAATGAAATAAAATATGACAGCACAACATAAGAAGCATAAGGAGACATGAAACAACACAGTGCAGCTTGAGTGTTCAGTCTTGACTATGAGTTGCATTGTCACAGCACATACTACTAAGCATATGTTCATTAGCACATGAAAGGGAAGTCTTCTCTTACATCTCCCTCCTTTCCTTGCTTGTAATGTGGGAAGTAAGAGGAACTGCAGGCACTTTACTCTACTCTCCTCTGAGCAAATGGCAGGGAAGGAGTAGGAAATACTAAGTCTCAGACCTTTCTTTTCTTTCATTAGCCAGCAGAGACCCCAGATGAAGTGCTACAGGCTGAACTGCTCTTGACTGTACAGAATTACAATTAGGAAGCTGTTCTGACAACCATCAAGCCAGGAATCATGTGCTGCCTCTCCCTCCTCACTGTAATTGAAAGCAAGCCATAAACCTACAAAATAGCCACAGATTAAGAAACTGATTTGTGTTTTTTGACAGTCTTCTTGCTACTATAAATGAAGTGCACCACTGACCCAGATACTGACAGGTGATCTTCCTAGCCTAAAACAAAACAAAACAATGCTTCCAAACTCGAGTCTTTCAATTCAACAGCATTATTTGCAGAATGCACCTGGGCATTGACATTAGTAAAACAAATATCACATTTAAATACAGCATGTACTACAAGTGCTGACAGAGAGCAATTTTTAAAGGAGTAAGCACATTAAATGTACAGTGTTTTCCTAGTGCATTCGACTTGCAAATTCAACCAGAAATCAATAACAATGGATTGCAAGTTTGCAATTTATGTTTTTTACAAATTTCCTGGCATATTCAGTTTAGCATGGATGCTGATCACATAAGTTTTTGTTTGTTTGTAGCATGTTTTGTAGCTACAGTATTTAAAAATTAATAAACTAGAAGTTATTTTCAATATACAAATCTGAAACAGAACGAGTAAACAAATATTGATGCAGTGAATCTGAAAAAGCTAAAATTTCTTTGGATTCCTATTGTATTATAACACAGCTTCCCACTTAAAGTAATTCACACTAGCAAGCACTGAATTGAGTATAAGATACTTGCAGAATCAGCCTATTGTTACTACAGAGAAAATTTCAAACTCGCAAAAGAAAGCACAAACACACCTATCTATATCCATGTGTGGTTTTCTAGCTCAACATAATTGCATACTTCCCACCACACTCTTTCTACCATGCATTTTATTTTCTAACTGCTTGATGAAAGCTGTTCTGAAGACAGCAAGTGTTGGACATTAGAAAGAAAAAGCAAGAACTAATGTGCATAATTTTAAGATTCACAGACATATAAAGATTAAATATTACAAGTCTGCATCGTACCAGGCTTCAGAAATATGCCTGGTGCTTCCTGTGTTAGCTGTTACCTGTTTATCAGATAAACGTGTGGCCTCCCAGTGGTAAGTGATGGACTAACAAAAGTTACTTTGCAAGGCTTCAAAAGTAGAGCACAATTCTGGAGCTGGACTTAAATTCAGGCTGCAGAGGAAGAAAATTTTAATTGAAGACACGTTCTACTTTTGATAGTATATCCATTCTTCTGTAACCAATAGGCTCACCAACAAAGAATTATCTCATGTATAATTGCTTCAATACTGATGAATAAATAACAACTGATGAAGAGACTTTGCTGGCAGTTACTACCATCAGCTGAAGAAAGGGCCTGAGGAAGAGCCTCAGGCCTTTAACCCAGGTAGTCATTAGCTAACAGAAATTGCCTGGTCTTGAGGTCATTCTTGCTAGTGGATAAAAATATCAATACATTTTTCAATCACAAAATAATTTTATAAAAGCTACTGGCCAAATTGCATAGTAAGTGCACAGTTATTTTAAACAAGACTAATATTTTCATTTTTTTCTAGCGACTAGCAAATGACAAAACTCACTGGGAAAAAAGTTATTCTGCGGATCAACGTGAGGTTTTTTTCTTTTTCTTAGACTATTACTGAAAGTCAGCTTTTTAGTCTCCTCAGACTGATCACCACACTTCGGGTAAGGGAATGCCCAACACAGCTGTCCACCTGGAAGCACCATACTATATCCAGCCATCTTGTCTTAAGAACATCAATAAAACCTAAAATGACCTAAATCTGCATCTGTGACTCTGTTCACTAGCTCTTACTGGACAAAAATAATTTTTCACTTGTGCAGAATCAAGCAACTATTACTACATGGATCCCATTTTTGAGACCACTAGATCTTCTTTAGTTATATTAAGCCAAACTGAGTGAGCCCCCCAGGCACATGCCTGAGAGAATTCAATGCCAGAACCTTTATACAGGCTCCCTGCAAGCCAGAAAGCACTACAGAAACACCAATTATCTTACTTTCCTTTTGCCAGATTATTAGAGCTCCTCCTCATTGGCCAGGGTAAGACTTAAATGTACTGTACAGCCTGTGAACATTAATTACATCTTGGATAAAGCAATATCAAAACAAAAGCAGTGCAATAAAGGTTGACTTTATTCTGGTATCATTCTTATCTTAAGATCTTTTTTAGCCTTAAGGTCTTTGTATCATGACATTGCTAGCGTTGATGGCACTACAATAACATTTCATACAGCTAAAACCAAGACACACCTGGTCATAAAGGTCTCTTCAAAATGGAACGTGCATGGGTTCAGTCAGACAGTGGAGGTCCTACCCTGAGCAGCTGACCCAGCTGTGGTCAGGCACACACCGCCAGTCCTTCAAAATGTGCTGTCACCATTTTGGAATAGAAGCAGGGGTAGGAAAAGTGAAACCACGCAAAATTCTTCTTTGGGTACTGTGTTCCTTCAGCATTTCTCCTCCCACTCACCACCACCCAGCTAGATAGCCACTTTCTTTCACAGCTGCTCATTCCCATCTGCTCTGGAACTGTCTGCACTTGTCTCTTTAACCCCTGCACCCACAATTCCTCCTGACTTCACTTCTTTCTGTTTTTAGCAGATACTCCCCCTGACAAGAGAAACACTTTAGTGTTGCCAGTTGGCATTTTATTTCCATATCTATCTCCACATCCCATCCACAGCAAAAAGGAAGAATAGGAGAAGATGAACCTCCTGGAAACATTTTTTCCAGCCATACCTTCATCTCCACTGATACATTATGTGGTCCCTCCTCCCACTAATTCAAAAAGAGAAAGAATTTACAGGGGAAAAAACGAATTAACTTATGAGACACTGAAAAGCCATGCAGGAAAAAGCGAGTTTTCCATGTTCACCTGACAAAGGAATGAGAAACAGAGGGTTTGGAGAATAGAAGCACTAATCCAAGCAGGGGAAAAAATAAAGCAACAAGAGCTGGAAAAGGCCTGGTATATTGAAAGCACAAATAAAGACACCAATGAAGGAAAGAGACACAGAGATGATGTGACAGACAATACAATCCAACCAGCAATATTTTTCTTTTATTTTAAGAATAAGTTCTTTAACAAAGAACGTATGATGCATGATTAGGAAATGCAAAATAAGACAGCAAGCATGTGGAGGTAAGTGGAGTTTTCTGGATTATTGTACTATGCAAAGATGACAGTATACAGATCCCATGATTTTCCCCAGCTGCAGCTGGTACAACTGCTAGAGCCATACACTGATCAGCTAAGCCTGCTTGCAAGGGCACCCCTCCTCCCTCAAAACAACATTACCTCAGGCATCACCCTGGCAGAACTAAACTGCTCCCTAGTCCATATTAGCACAGATGACTGCACCACTGTCCTTTACACAGGAATAAAGTCCCTGCCTAAAGACAAAGGCAGTTGCAGTGATTTTCTGTAATCCCAGCTAAATCTGAACAACATATTATATACTTGTAACACATATAAAAAGTCAGGTCTGCTTTTAAATTACCTAATCTGGAAGGGATTTGGAACAGACCCACATGGACTAAAGAATTATGCATGTGATAATGATTCACATCCACTATAGGATGCTCCTAATAAAATAACTGCTTGTCTTAATTCCCTTTTTCCAATAAATTTTAGTGTATGAAATACATAACATCTTCATGCAAGAATTATATTGCTATAGCCATGTAAGTATTTTGACTGGCTACCTAAGCTTTCCAAAAGGCAGTTTCTATTAAAAACTTGACTTGTATTGAATGTCATGCTTAAGTTTAAACTAATTTTGAGGTCAGTTGCATTCTTCAAGAAAAAATGAAAAATTAACATGCAAGCAATTTTGAGGAAAAAATCTGCTTTTCATCTCACAGATAGTTCTACTCCTCAGAGTTTATCTACCTTCGACCACAGTACTTTATTAATACTGGTCAGCTGGAAGAGAAGTGAGATTACAATCATGAGTATGCTGTCAAAATTTGAAAGGACAGCCCACTCCCCCCAAAATGTTTCGTGAACCAAAATGAGGTTCACAGAACTGCCAAAACAAAAGCAAAAATATATGCAACCTGGAGTCTTTTAGGTGTCTACTAACAAATATAATACACATTAAAATGAAGATTCACCAATATAAGAAACAGCCTATCAAGATGAAGATGCTTCAGCCGAAGGTTTGGGTAATTTTCATGAAAATCCATTCATTTTTAGAAGCAAACTTACTTTTATTATACATTTAACTTAATTGCCATGGATATGAGGGAAACTGTATTTTAGTCAAAAGTGGCTTTGAAGGAAACTAAGAAATTTGAAATTCCATGTGCAAGGATTCCAGTGATTTCAAATTCACTCAGTAGCGTCCATGAACTCCTGGCATTGCAATATAAGAGACTCAAAAAGATGGATTACCTCAGCAATTCATCTGAAAGAATGCAGTTCTGAACTGAAGTACTTGCTGTGAGTTCATACCTTAAAACACACTCTTTCAACAAAACTGAACCATGATAAAAGATGATCAGATCCCAAACGGAACTGAAAAATAGCAAGATATATTTAACCAATAACCCAGTGCAAACTATTTCAGTATTCCTGGCGTTAATATACCTCTGTGATAAGGGCTTTATAAAAAAACAAGAGATAAAACTCTAGACAAACCGAACAATTTTATAGGACAACAGACTATTTCAATTTATGTAGGATTTTGGTCTCCAAGTTTTCACGAAGATTAACCTACTAATTTTCATAATTGTTGGCAAAGTTCTGTCCAGTGGTACTGTCAAGCTGGTGGGATATACATATATATCTCCTATATGTGCTGAATCAATAGACTCAAGCACAACTATAAGGCTCTAGTAAGCAAAAATCCCTAACAAAAGAATACTTAGATTTTCTGTTCAGATTCCAGGTAAATCAAAAGTCTTGAGAACAGTTTTGAAAAAAACCGCAAGAACAGCAGAAAGCTATCAACTGTTGTATACAAGACATAAGTGTGCCTCTGTTTTCAAGGCATCAAATATATCCAAGCAGCAAAAGTCTACAGGATATGAGCTCTAAACAATACTAAAATAAAATGAGTTAAGGAGGAAGTACGTTGTGTGTTTCTAATTGATGGTCCTGAGTTCCATCCCCAACCTTTCAAATATTTGGTTATGCCAACAGCAGTGATAAGACAAGGAGTAACAGTTTCAAAACAAAAGGAGGCAGGTTTAGATCTGGTGTTATGAAGAAATTCTTTGCTCTGAGGGTGATGAGATACTGGAACAGGTTGCCCAGAAAAGGTGTGGATGACCCATCCCTGGAAGTGCTCAAGGTCAGGTAGGATGTTGCTCTTGAGCAGCCTGGTCTAGTGGAAGGTGTGCTTGCCTGTGGCAGGGGGGTTCAGAACTAGATGGTCTTTATGGTCTTTTGGTCCCTTCCAACCCAAACTGCTCTATGATCCTATGACTATTACATAAGTCTCAGCAGTTTCCATATCATTACAGGTTAAAGAACCACTTCCTAGTCATACTTCCTCCTTGTGTGGTGCCAGAGAGTACTGTCACAGTCTGCTGGTCATGGCAGAAAAGGGCTGAAGAAAGGCCCCCAGTGTCCTACCCAACTGTTCCAATACTAAAAAATAACAACAAAGCAACTAATAACAGCCAAACCAAGATTTATTTGTTGATCCCTTCAGGACAGCCTAATGAGATATGCCAGTGCTTCCTGGGTCTACCTTCCATCATCACAGCCTTGAATCCGTGCTAGGACCCTGGTAGCAGCACAAAAAGATGAATGAACTGTTTTGGCTGAAAACTTACCTCATTTTCAGTTATTTTTCAGGTCAGTTTTCAGCCAGATCATATGGCTCTACAGAGCTGATGGCTGGCACAAGGAAGGCCAAGAACACCTTTCGCTCAGAGAAGGTGGATCAGCTCCCTCCATTGCAGCACAATGCTCAGGCTGGCTCAAAGTGCTTAAGGAGATATTTCCTGATATGAACACTCTGCAGCCCTTCCTCAAGCCCACAGGCTACAGCACAAAATCATACAGCATTTGCTGAAGTATAAGGTGAACACTCCTTTGCTCAGGCTCACAGCTCAAACTGCTGTCTAGACCTCTACTTCCAGAACAGGCTCTGTTTTGTTATTCACAGTAACTAAGTAGGAAGGCTTTCTCTGTATGTTCACCTGAAAAATCAAGATGACAGCGCTGTAAAATATTCTATTAAACTGACAGCATTTCTCATGTATGTTTTGGCTTGTTATACAGTTCTGAGCTTGATATTTGTACACAAAACCAAAACCGACATAAATAAATAAAGGATTTTCTCTCTTGTTTTTTTTTCAAGGCGTAACTCAATCACGCCCTATTTGCAAAAAACACCTTCAGAAACTTAGGGCTTCCATCAACCTCAGGAAATGGATAGGTTGCAAAGTCCTGCTCCTGAGCAAAAGATCTAAGAGAGAAATTACTATACCAGACTCCTGAGCTAGCACACAGCACACCAAGGGACATGTCAGTATCGAAGGAAGGAGACTGGAAACCTTACCAGTATTACCACTTCAATAATCTCATGAAAACTGGTAATGAAAAGGCTACAGGAAAAACAAGAAAAAACTTCCCAAGAAAAACAAAGTGTAGTCTAACAGCATATTTAAAATTTTAGAATTTCATCAGATAGCCACACCTGCTAAGCTAACCATTTACAAAAGGCACAAGACAAACTAAAAATGTTAGACAAACCTCCAGGAAAGGTCCCAAACAATACACACAATCATTAAATAGACCAGCAAATCTTAAAAATATTAATCAAGAAAATATTTTAAGTATTTGCTGGTACAATCCCTTTACAAAAACTGAGGGTTTTCAAAGTATTGAAATGTTTTTGGTACATTAGAAATACTTACAACTACTCCACTCTTGGTGACAGTTTCCCGGTATGTAAAATTGCACACTGCCCAAGCCAGGTAATAGGTGGACATGAGAGGGGTCTGTGAAAAGTGATCTGTAACCCATCCATCTTCTTCAAAAACAGAAGTTTCAACTGGCATGTTGGACAAAGATAAGTAAGTCGCTTGATGTCTGATGCTGATTTTGAATGTGGCCTTGTAAATGGGCTCGTCAAAGCAAGGAAAGGCTTTTCTGGCATGAGTAGGAGAAAACTGCGTAACACCAAGAAACCTAGAAAAGCAGAAAACAGAAATAAAAATTCATTACTAACTGTGCCTAGCACTTGATTCACAGACATACCAAATCCGACACTGCTTGACCATTGTGGTTTAAAGGAGGAAATAATTACAACTGTAAAACACAAAGTATATAGTGTTTGAACACTGCTTGATCATTTTCTTACAACCTCTACTGCAATGCAATAGATACAAATTAAAGGTCTACAAATTTCCTACAAATTTGTAGGCACCACACTAACACTAAAGAAATCAACCCTCGCCTTGTATCAAACTTCAGGTTCTCGCAGTATAGTTCATCAGTATGTGGGGGAAAAAGCGAGCCACTGTTGGTTACACAATATAAAACAAGCACACTCAGTTCAAACCAGGATTTAAGAGCCTTCAGGGAATTCACTCTGTCCTGAGACACTGACAGGGCGCTTTACCTTTCTTTGGGCATGAGAACTTACGGTCACACAGCGCACTCAGGAGGGTCATTGTTTTCCACAGCTGATTACTTCTCCACCAGCTGCATGTAGGTCTGGGACACAGTACTATATAGCACTGCTGTGTCTGTACAGCTCCAAAAAAACCATTCTGTGAGCTTTGCAGAATCACGAATACAAGCAAATGATTAAACCAGCACAAAGCATTTTATCATTCTTCTAGATGTGCTTTTCTTTTCTGGTGTATTTTATAGAAAGCAAATCCATGTTCTCAGTTAATGGGTCAAATTTTGGAAAGATCTCTGAAGGAGGTAAAGGTATTTATTAAGCATGCATGGGAAGAATGGGAAGGCTTTAGCTTGACAATAAAACCTATAACTGTTTTCTTTGGAACTAAATAAATTTTGATCCAGATACAGAATAGGAAACTTTCTGGATGGAGACATGTATTTACACGTTTGGAAAAAACTCATGATCTTTTTGCAGAAACAAGAAGCTAAACTTAAAAGGTTGAATTATGGAGTTTGGTAAGAGTATTTTCAGGAGGCATGTAGAATGAGAAAATTACCATGGGCCAGCCATGCAAATGTGAAGGTAGCACTTATGTAGGCTTTTTGATTCACATCTCACCTTCCAAGGCTTCATCTGTGGAAATAGCTGTGCAATTTTAGATACCAGGCAAACATTTATCAACATTTTAGAGGCTGACTAATCATCTGTTATTCCTCTGAGTGAAAAGGATGGGTGAATAGCTTTGATGTAATGAAAATGGTGACACCTATTATTAATCAGTATATAACCATTAATCTGCAATATGATACTCTAACATTAACAGAGCAAAAACATAGATTCCCCATAGGGAAATAAAAATATCTAATTAACTTTTTCTAAAACTTTTTGGATTTTGCACATATTTTGGAGGCAATGAAGAAATAATTTCATTGAAATGCTACACCTTTTTCTTGCTATAGCACCTGATAGAACTAGATATATATTTTCAATAAGGATAACTTTTTTAAAACTTGAAAAAATTTTCCACCACTGAAGCAGTTACCATTGGTCTTCTTTCTAAAATAAAAAGCCTTTTTTGGCTAATAATTATTGAAGGAATTCACATTTTTCTTGCCTCATTACAAAACATGGATTATTAAAACCAGCATTTTGGATAAGATTGCTAAATCTAAGGTAAAAAGTTGGTACCAGATATCCTCGTGTTAATCCAAAAAACTCCCATATCAGTGGATTTGCACTACTGCAACAAAGCCAAATCAGCCAATTAAATGAAGCAAAGCAACTTAATTTATATGCAAAGTATTTCAAGTGGACCTGATTCTGCATTCTAGGCACACTCTAAACAGCTACAGACATCAACAGAAGCTTCAAGTGAGCATGGAAAACTGTACTGGCCTGTTATGAACAAAGCAAGAATGATGAACTTTCCTCTGCAATGAACGATTTTAATGAGCTCCGACATAAACGCGTACTTAGGAAATACTGGTCATACTGTGATACCCTCTAAATAAAGAAGCTTTCTTTTGTCCCTTCTCCATATTTTCACCCCACTTCTCAGAGATCTTATCAGTCATCTTTTAATACATATTAGGCCACCGAAACAATCCCTTCACCAGGCTGATAAACCCTGGTAAACTCTTCATCTTCTGTGTTTTCACAGATAGATATGTCCACATAGACATAACTGGGCAAACACAGGGCAGTCAATACTTCATACTAAAAATACACCAACTACCAAGAATAGTAATATCTATAACATGTGCATTACTATCAAACATCGATTTGCTTCTTGTGCCATAAAGCAAAACAAACAAAATCTTAAAACTGCTTTAAAAAAACCCTAACCATTTAAAGAAAACAAACAAGCTAACCCAAAACATTGTTTATCTATTCCACTCTGTGTTCAAGTAAAACAAGCAGACTTCTACAGCACGCCAAAAGTGAAGGGCAGTTTGAATATTTCATCCTTCCCTTTACACACCTTTCTGGATGCCAACACTTTTACCTCCTGTTCCCAAAAATATCACCACAAAAGGTTGTACTTGAGGGAATGACGGGCTCACAGTCTGTCTTCTCAGAATACCCATAGCAGTAACTTGCAGGTGTTTTAATTCCATCTTGTCTATTAAAGGAAGATGTGTTTCCTCAATAACCTATCTATTTTGACATCTTAGTTGTTACAAGATTAAAGAATATGTCTTTGTTTTCTCTGTGTGATATAAGAATTTCTTTTTCCTTTTCACTTATGCCAAACTTTGACGTTCATTTATATTATGCCTGCATACTCCTACAGTAGCTCTGTATTATATTTCTGTTGATTACTGTCAGTAAATTCTAGCACATAATGCAAAGTAAATTCGTAGCATATCACTTGCATTTTGTATTTCAAGTACAGTAGGAAAGATATCAGTCAGAAAATAAATACTTTACCATAGCTTTTACATTTCAGGCTGATTTACAACGTTCACCTGTGAAGGCCAGAGAAACTAACTTTAGGGGAAAAAATCATAAACTGAAGACATTAGTATGTTTGTGATGCCTCACACCAGAGTTATTTGCTCCTCATGTACAACAAAAGTGAAAAATGATGGTTTGGACCCTTTTACAGCAAGTACTACTCCAATGAGGCTGATGTACTTTAATTGAATATAAAGATGTCAAAAAATCAAAGCCCTGCTGGAACAGCAAGGTCTCCCAGAGCATGTAAGTCTGTCCGTCTATCATAACAGAAGCTGTCCGTGTTTGAGGACTAAAAGCGGTTATATGTATCATATTAAAAAATGGGTTATTAATCAGAATGCAAATTGTTACTGTAAGAGCACTCTCTGATCAAAAAAGTTCCCTGGTTTAGAATGGGTATTATTCACTTTATACTATAGTGAGTCATTAAGCCTGTGACAGTTGAAAAGGAAAAAGACTTTTTCTATTTAACACCTGAAACTATAACCATGCAATGACTACAGTTATAAAAATGTTTTACTGAAAGAAATATAAGTGAGCTGGTGTACAGGAAAAACATGCCACTGATTTCAATATAGCAATGCTACCTTACATAAGGTAAGTATTTTGCCCATGACTATACTTAAGTGTATTAAAAACAAAGTAATTTATATCTGAATAGTTACACACAGAGCACTGCGAAAAACATTTTACTATCACCTTCCACCCTGTGTCTTAAACTATCCTGATGACTGAAACAGTGAATAGACCTTTTCCTTGTTGGTGATGGGTTCTAAATCTCAACTAGGGGATCAGTAGCCAAGTGTAGTACAGTAGCTCTGGAGAAATGTCACTGCCACACCTATTTGACAGTTCAATTATTCCTACAGAAAGTCAAAGTACACGAGAATAATAACTGCTTAAATAACTTCTCAGATTTGTAAAGTGAATCATACCCCCTGCTGTTAACAGTACTTTTATTTTCTGATTTGCCCATTTCAGTACAGGTCTGTAAGAACTCCCTATTACCCCAACCATTCAGTCAACCGTGACAAAAGGCATTTTATCCGCATCTTTTCTCACAACTGTGCTTTTTCAAATTTCCTTTTTATTTCACTCTGATGACAAATTGCAAAAACTTAATTTTGATCCTGCTTGTGGTTCTAATATCAGGCTTTTGAAAATTGTCAGTAATCATAGTAATGAAAATATGTTTGAATAAAAGGGCTTTTGATTTAATTGAGTTGGTGAGGATGCTTTTCATGTCTTAATATTTTTGCCCAGTTCTTCCAACTATGAAATCTTTGTTTCACTTAAATTGTTTCCACAATCTAAAACAGTAAGATTCAGGAAAAGAAAACCTGTCACTGCACAGATATTTCAAGAAAGGACAGCTTAAAAAGAATCCAATTCTAAAATTATATACCATGCCAGAACTATCAAGAAGTCCACCCTTGCCTTTCTTTTCCATTACAAAGCCTCAATGGGGTTAGAAAAAACCTTCTTTAAAAAGAAAGTCTCTGTAACTGGCTAAACGGGGCCCTGCACAGTAACCCTGCCTACCGCAACAAGGGCCTAGGCAGGGACCCAAGGGGCTTTAACTACATGAGTAAATACAGATCAAGACTGAATCTTGCTCTGCCCGCAAATGAATCAGGTTTGTTGGGTCACAGGGTGTAAATCTGCCGCGATCCAGCTGTACTGTAAACATATTCACCTTATGTGAAAACGTATCCCACCATGGTTTTTGCTTTACCAAACAGAATACAAGCAAAACAGGAGTCTCGCTGCCCTACACGCTACTATTTGTAACCTGACAAGGCTCTGTCATACGAGGGCACACGGCAGCCGAACAGAGTCTTTGTGTGAAACAGACACGGAGCCTCTGCCCTGACGAGGACCTAGCGGACGGTCTGCTTGACTGGTGGCACCCTTGCAAGTTTGTTCCTTGCCACCGTCCGTCCCCAAGCTGCGCTGGGGCATCTCCTGACCCGCCGACCGCTCCCCGCAGCCCTCCCCGCGCAGGCGGGGCGTGCAGGCGGAGCGCTCCGCTCACCTGCCGGCGGCCCCCGCTAACCCCGGCCCGGCCTCCGCACGGCCCCGGCCCGAGGCAGCTCCGCCCGCCCCCGCTCGCTCCCTCGCAGTCCCTCAGCCTCAGCCGCCCTCCAGCCGCTTTCACGGCTGTCTCACGACACCGGCCGGTGGCTTGGAGCGGGCAAGGGCTCGCGGTCCCTAAGAACCTCCGCATCTCTGCTCTGACAGCCGAGCCCTACGGAGATGGCCAGAGAGAGGTGGGGGGGGGATGCGAGGCCTGGCCTGCGCTCACCAGCCGGCCGGCCTTGGCGGCCGTTCCCCCCGCCGCAGCCCCCTCCCCGGGCAGCCAGCCGAGCCCCGCACCCTTCGGCGCCGGGCCCGGGCAGCGCGGAGCCCGCGGTATCACCCGCCTGGCGGCGTCGCGGCCGCCGGGTCCTAGCGCCGCCCTACCCGAAGTTGGCGCGGGGGCCGCCAACTTCGGACCGAGTTGGGTTTGAGGCGACGCGGCCCGTCCGCTACCTTCGCTCGCCGTGGAGGACGTAGGAGCTGCGGAAGAAGCCCAGCAGCTCGTTCTCGATGAGGGCGTTGTAGATGATCTTAAGGTTGTAACTTCTCTGCACCTCCAGGCTGCGGTTGAGGACTACGACGAACACCTGGGTCTGGGGGTAGAAGAAGGTGCGGGCCACCCGCACACCGCCGGCCAGCTTGTCCTCGGCCACGCGGACCGCCTCGATGTGCAAGCGGTGGGCGTGCAGCACGATGTAGCGGCTGGCGTTCCGCACCTCCAGCTGCACGTTCACCTCCCCGCTGAAGGTGAAGTTCTCCATGAAGGCGCTCAGCATCAGGTTGTAGTGCAGCGGCCGCAGGTGCCGCGGCAGCCGCGGCCGGGCCCAGGGCGGCAGCTCCCGCCGCCGCTGCCACTCCTCCTCCTCCTCCTCCTCTTCCTCCGCCGCTTCCCCGCCCCGCGCCTCCTCCTCCGGCCGGCCGAGGGGTTGCCCTGCACCGGGCGGCTGCCGGGCTACCCCCGAGAGGCTCCCGTTGCCGCCGGCCCGCGGCGGACCGTCGGCGGCGGCGCCGCACTCCTCGAAGCGGACGCTGAGCAGCACGGCGATCATGGTCACCGCCAGCAGCGCTAGGATGGAGACAGCGAAGCCCAGCACCAGGCGCTTGTGCACGGCGATGTGCCGCTCCGTGGTGCGGGGTCTCGGCCCCGCCGCCTCGGCCCAGGGTCCCGGCGGCAGCCCCCGGCTGCCGTTCCGTAAGGCGGCCTCCTCCTCGATCATCATGGGGGTGACGGGCGGGCGCTTCTCCCGCTTCTCCTCCAGGGCCATCACGGCAGCGCCGCCCCCGCCTCCCGCGGGGCCGCCGCCACCCGAGGGGGCCCCGAAAGCATGGGAGACTCCGAGGCAGGGGGGCCCTCGGCCCGCGTGGGACGCACGGTCTCTCACTTCCCAACGAGCCGCATCACCCTGGCCGCCGGGAGCCCCGCGGGAGAGCAGCCCTCGGGGAGCGGAACGGGACGAGGTCGGGTCGGGTCGGGTCAGGCAAGAGGCGGCGGGCGCTCCCCGCCGTCCGGCTGCCGGGCCACGGCGCGCAGGCAACTTGTGCGGCTTCTGCGGGGCACTTCAGCACATGCCGCCGAGCGCACCTCGGCGCCAGGGGGGAGGGCTCTGCCGCCCCGGCCCCCCCGCTAGCGCCGCCGTCCGCAGGGAGCTCTCTTTCCCCCGCGTCCCGAGCCGCCGGGGCCGGGGTCGGGCTCNCTGCAGGTACAGAGCAATCTCCCGGCTGGCTCGAGCACAGGCGGCTATATATAGGCACCGGGGAGAGGCGAGGGAAGGGAAGGGAAAGGATGGGAAGGGGGGAGAGGCGGGCAAGCCCCGCCGCCCCTCGGCTTCAGCGGCTGCTCCGGCTGCCGGCGGTGACGGCGGCGCCCCGGGGGAGCGGGCGGGAGCGGGAGGCGGGGGCGACGCGGGGACGAGGGAGGCTTTTCTCCGGTGTGTCACACGCGGCGGCTCCGGGGGAGGTCGCTGAGGCGGCGGAGGGAGCCCCGGCCGGGGCGGGCGGAGGGCGAGGGCCGGGCTGCGCCGGGAGTGGGGACGCTGCAAAGCCTCCGAACCGCAGGACTGCCCGGGATTACACACAAATGCGTGTGCTCTCCACATAAATATTGAATGCCCTTACTGTGTCATATTTATAGAGACTTAATAAAGAGCCGCCGACTACGTGTTTGAACGACAATAGTGCTGTCATACCAACGTGAGGATGGAGCTCAGAAAAAGATAAATACTCCTACTTAAATCGATAGGATTAATATGCCCAGAAAAAAAATCGTGCCGTAAGCGTTGGCTGGTACTTTCAGAAATCCCCTTGCCGTTACTCCGCGGCCCAAGGACTTTCTCTCTTACTCTCCTTCCTGCTGGTGCTGAACCCCCAGCCCTCAGCTGGAGGGATTTAAAGATATGTTAAATGCTGCCTGCAATAATACAGCAACACTTGCCTTGAGTATCCCTAGGAGTGAACCCCTGTCTGGAAAACTGAATCAGCCTACTTTTTCCACCTGCACCCAAACTTTTGTACATAGGATCTGCAAACACACAGAATTAATATATACAGCAAGGATCTAGATCAATGTCTGAAAGCATCTCTGTTCGCCTTATTTTGCTTGCATACTTCAAAAACTATCTCTGTTCATTTTCTCTTTTGAAGCTCTTCAGCTCCAATCTTGTAAGCAGTCACAGATGTGTCTATCTTTGGCATTCAGTCCTGTGGAATCTATGGGAATATATGCTGTACATCAAGTTAAATGCATACATAACAATTCACAGGATAAAGGCCTTACTTTCCATAGTGAAAAGAACAAAAATAAAAATCAAGTCCTGCACTTCTTTCATAAGCAAAGCAAATCTGAAGAGTTTAATTAAATGTGATATATTAGCCATTTTGCTTCAAGAGGAAATGCCTAATCTTTCTTTGTCCTGAATCATCGACATCTTCAAGAAGTGTTACATCACGTTGCATGCTGTTACAGAATTCAAATGATCATGTATTGACACTCTAACCAGATTAAGGATTACCAGTTTCAGTATAAGGAGTTTGCTACCTTCCTTATATAGTCCTATAGAAGGATTGTATTCAGGTCCACTGTGTCTGGAAAGAAATGAGCCTTTGTTTTTGTCTTGCAGCACAGTCTAAAAAGGGTTTTTAATCTTAACAATGTTTGATACACTTGCTAATTGTGTTTGTATGCCCTAGGAGGACTAAGATTTTCCTCAATAATTAGCATTGCCACATATTTCCTGTGGTGATATTTGGCTGCCCACCTGTTGGAACAAGTCAAAGAACAGAAACATTTTATTATCTGAAAACAGTCTTCGTTATTTGTTGACTGAAGTTGATGTAGAAAGGTAGAAAACTATTGCTATGTGATTTGGAAAAAAAAAAAAAAAAGAAACTGACATGGCAAATTTACATCCAAAGCTACAGGTTTAAAATGTCAGTTTCTATATGTTTCATTAAACCCTTTAAAAGTGGGCACAAAAGGAAGTGCCTGAGTGCTTTTAAGATTTTGTGTGCAGGCTGTCAGTATCAGGCATTAGTAAAATAGGCAGTGTTTTCCTCTGTCTCTCTCTGAACTGCACTTTCAGTTATGTTTGTTCCTGTCAGCAGTGCAGGGAGATGTTCAGGCAAAGATGTAATTCAAGAGTAGAAGTAACCTGGAATAAAGTGGTACGTTATATCCCATTTATAAACATTTCTAACTTTTAATAATTTTCATTAAATACAGTTGGATAGTTACAAGTTTCGTGGGTTAAGGTTTTTGTGAAGCCTTCTCAGAAAAGTGATGCGTAGCAGGCATTTGGGCTAACCAGCTCTGCCACTTTTAAAGAGGGAGATACAAGTGGGTGTGTTACAGCACAGAAGCATCGTTCTGGCCATCTTGATGTACATGTAACAAATACATAACTCTCCAGGCTAAAATCTTCCAAGCCCTGCCAAGGAAGTCAGTCACGCAATTTAGCTTCAACAGCATTAGTCCATAAATTGAAGGGTCAGTATGAGAGAGGGTATGTAAAAGGTTTAAGGTGCATGCTAATAAGGAGCCATGAGACTGATTCCTTTTAAGACAAGTTGGAATAGCACTCCAAAAACTGACACAAGGCATGAGTGGTGGGAATTAAGGCTGTCTAGATTCACCTCCGAATTTCATCATTGCAGAAACAAAGTATTGAGAGGTTTGCGACCCCTCCTCTTTGGGCTTGTCAGTCTGGAGACTTACAATAAGAAGGTGCAGCTAGGTATTGTGTTAAATAGCTCATGAGCCTTGACTCATCCATCATTCTGAAACTTCACATTACCAGATTAACCTCTTCTTCATATTAGTAATGACAGGTTTCTAAAATATAGCTTGACCAGATACAGGTCAAAGAAGGTATTAACTTGTAATTTGTTCTCAAATGCTACTCTCTGCAAGTAGTTTAGTGTACCGTTATATATAGCCATTTTGTTGAAGAAAATACAAAGGCATGCAGCTCCCAAAAAAACTTGTGTGTACATCTGGAAAAAATTCTTGTTTCTTCATTTGTCCACGGTTATAAACATAGACATGGATTTCATGGGTTTTGCCTCTGAAGCTTGCAACTCCTTTGGTCTTTCTGCAAAGACCATTTGAAAATATATCAGATCATGGATCATTTTTTCAGTAAAATCCTGATAACGACTTCCTGTTGTTCAAAACTTCCCCTAGGCCATCAACATCTTGTATGCAATCTCATTTTATGAGCTTATAGCCTAGAGTTTCAGGTACTCATACAAAATAAAAGAGTGTGTCTCACCTTAACTGAATTTCTATGGAGATGGCCCTCCCTAGACAAGTATCAGAAGAAACATGGATAAACTTCAGATAGCACAATTTCCAATTCTGTACCAGCTTATAGCATGGCTCCCAAAGAGCTGATGAGGGACCCGCATAAAGCTGTAGTTTATGTTACGTTAGGATTGCACACAACACCTCTCAGTATTCACACTGGTGCTTTACAGTCTTGGAAGAAAAGCACTATAAATGAGTAACTTCATTGTATATCATGCAGCTGGGTACAGTTCATCCAACCCAAAGATTGGCACATTATATTTTTCTGAGTCTGCCTAACTATGGCTGCTTTTTATTCCAAGTGATCCATCCTTCATTCATCTATATAAAGCAGAGGTTTACAGATGGACTTTATCATACTGACACTACTCACAAAAAAAAAAAAAAAAAAAAATGGCTCAGAAAGTGTCCTTCTATGCAAAGCCCAAAATCAACAATTTATATTGGGAAAAATTACAGGGAAAAAAAGACTGCATCAGCACCCATCAGTCAGTGCTCCACTGACCCTTTCAGCCTCAGTCAGGCATTACTCTGGTCATAGCTGGATTCGCCTTGCACACTTTAAAGTCAAGGATACCCATAGGTCTTAATCCCTCCCATTTAAGTCCTAAAATGGACTACACTTCATAGCCTACTAATATATTGGTCAACAAGGTGGCCTCTCAGAGTATTATGAACTATCACTCCCCACAGACACAGCTTCCATCTAGCTGTTACTTACAAGACCGAGTGGGGGATGGCTATTTCCAGCCACACAGGTTGCCAGTGACGCAAAAGAGGAAATTATCAGTCTATCATCCATTGACCTTTCAGTTATGACTAATTCCTCAAAGAATTGATACTGTCTAATGGGACAGCTGTGTGCTCTTGAGGCTTACAAGTAGGCCAAAGAGAGTGGATGGGACAGTGGTCCTTTATTTAGTGGCTTTTTAGTTGGTTTTCTTTTGCTTTGTTTTTTCCAAAGGACATTTTCAGTAACATGTCAGGTTTAACATATGGCACTGGGGAATACACCTTCTGTTTAGTTTAAAAATTGCTGCTAAGAAAAATGCTAAAGGAAAGACTTTCTAATTAAAAGCGAAAACAGTAGATTGTAAAACAAGCTGACACACAGTGATTTGTGCTGGCTTAAACGTCCCAAGAAAAGGAACATGCTTTCCATTGTTTTCTGCTCCTTCACCCTCATGTCATCTGTATAAATAACCTTTCTTACTTAAGTTCATTGGCAGTAAGCACTATTTATGTTTAGTTTATAGCGAGACATGTCCAATGTCTAGGTACAGCTTTATCTTGGACAAGTTTTTTGTTTCCTTTTTTAAAAGAACAGATACATGAGGAAGGGGCTTGGTGCTGTGGGTAAAGTCCTATGGAATGAGAAGATAGAAGTTTGCCACAGGACAGAGGGGCTCCGTAGTAACCTTGATCCTTCTCTTCCACTCCTACTTTTTTCTCTTATCATCACCTCTTGCTTTCCTGTCACCTCTGGAGTTGGAAGGAACATCAGAGGAGGCATCATCAGAGCATTTTTTGTGCACCACCAGGCCCCAGTGACCACCTGCTGCTTTCCATTCACCTTGTGCCTTGAAATCACACCATCACCACCCTTTGTTGGGGAATTTACTTCCTTTATATTCCAGTCCTTTTAAACTACTCAGTGCTACCCTACAAAGTCATAATACTTTCTCATTTTTCAAAAATCAGCATTTTCTTTCTCAAGTTTTAGGAGTATCTACTTTCATATGAGACCTAAAATATTTTAAATTTTCAATTTGGTTGTCTGAGTTGTATTCTTTTCCCCAGATGTTCTGTTTTCATATTTATCCCCATCTAATCAGCAACTGATTTTTCTTTTTCTTCCTTACATTTCTTTTGCTTCATTACAGCAGTAATTTAAGAAGGAAAACAAGTGTCCTCATTCTCCACTAGCAAGTTTTAGTTAAAGCATATTCCAACTTATTTACAAGGGTTTTTTTCTCAGTGTTTTTAAACACAACTTCTTGAAGATACCTTTTTTCCAAGCATGAACCATTTGAACTCCACAAGTTCAATAATGCCATGTTTTTAGTAGTGGAATGTAGAGCATAGATGTAATAGTGTTTGTTTCTTTCACTGAATAATTACACTTAAAACTGGCTAATTGGAATCAATTAGTGGTAAGAAGTTAGTCTCAGGGGGACAAGAAGAATTATTTGTGGAAACTCCAGATTGTGTTAAGAACCAACATTTACGTGCCTAGATTGTGTCTTATCTACTGAACCTTTTTCATTAAAAATACAAGGAACATTGTAGTGGGCAAGGCAAGGGTTTACTTCCATTAAAATTTAGATTAAACCCCATTTTTAAAAACATCTGTGGATAATCTCTTCATCCTTTAAACTACAATAAATATTCAGACTTCTGGAATTGGATTTCAATACAGAGTTTTGTGTGTTTTGTAACATTATAGTCATTGTAAACATAATATGCTCTTTGTTTCTTTCCATGTCCCATTTCCATTTTACAAGGCAAAACCATGGATATTTCCTTGTGGGTCTCCTGATTCAGCTTGTCTAGACAGTCCCACCTCACACAAGAATACTTGTGCTTTACCATCACCTGCCTCAAGCCCCATATTTGTGTCTAGTAGACATTATATATATATATATATATATGAGAATATGAATGTCATTTTCAGCTCTACTGTAATGTTTTGTATCCTGCTATGGACTCCCTAAGAAAGGATATGTGCACTGATACTCACCTCAGCCTTCAATAATCACCTCCCCTGATCTTCACAATCAAAGTACCTTAGAGATCTTTGATTTGCCAAATGTCCAGCATAAGGGTAAAATAGGCAATATTTTCAGAAATGTGGCCAAAATTTTACAGCTGAGGGAAGATCAGCCCACACCAGTCCTTCAAGAAGAATGATCTGTTAAAACAATCACAAGTATCTACAAACAGAATCACTGTGAGATCCCTCAGTCTAAATGCTGATTGATCCAAAACTCTCTGAATAAGGACTGCAAGGAAAAAAGTCAGTATGTTTATGATTGCTGTGATTTTATAATTCATTCCAAGAAAGCACTTTGGTACCTGCCAGAACGTGACTTTCTTTGGGTTGGCCTTTAAAATGGAGCAAGTGCCAAAGGGGAGTCATAAACGGGGGGCACAAATTATGAAAAGGAAGAGGAGTTCAGCTGACTGGGCAAGATTGTTTGTCTCAGTGCTCTTTTTAGCCAAAATTTTTCTGGGTTTGATTTTACTGGGATCCTGAGGATTAGATGATTCAATTTTCTCACAAAATGAATAATGTGAGTGAATCAAACAAGGTCTTTGAGTGTAGAATACCAGTTATTGATTTTTTAAAAATGAAACCAAAACCAAAACAAGTAACTACTTGTAGTGATAAAACTATTCTAAATGCAGCAGCAGCATTGATAATTTAACCAACATTTAAAATACATTAAAATATCCTACTTAGTAATAATTCTAGATCCAAGTCTTTCAAACTACCCATGGGTGACTCTTGATTTCCAGGGTGGTTGTAAAGTTGCAATTTCATTAAGGATCAAAATACATTACCAATATATCTGATCATTTGATGGGCCCCAGGGCCCACTACCAGGTATTCTGTAACACTGCTCAATGCAGAGAAAAATATTTCATAATAGTTTTAAGGATTTTCTTCTTGATGCATTAGTACTATTTTGAGTTTGTTTCTGCAAGTAAACTCCTGCCCCCTGTCGCCCATAGTAGTGCTGATACCATAGGCACACATCTCAGGAAAATTAAAAATATTGTAACTAGCCTGGTTTTAAAGGTCTAAAATTGACTCATGTATCATTTTTTCATTGTGTTGTAAGCTTCACGCCAGCATTCTACAGAACAGTCTACAGCAGTCACGGCTGCTACTTTCTTGTTAGAAAAGTGTTAATCCAACTACTCACGTAAAACTTGGATCTCGAAAATTGTTTTACTAATAAGATGTTTTTGGTGAGGATTCATTTTCATCATCAAAGTGGCAAGATTTAACCCCTGTTGGTATAAAATTCCTGATCACAGAACCCAATGTTTCAAATAATTTGCTTCTGAAGTAAGACCAGAGCACTTAACAACAAAGCCACAAAAATTAAACAATCAAAACATTCCAGAAGAAAATACATTTACATTGTAGGCAATACACAATTCCTGGTTACCAATACGACTAATGACTGAAGTTTTTGGGGTTCAGTTCATTTGAATTCCTTATTCCTGAGAGAAGAAAATTAATTAAACCACATTTTGATCACAATCACGTTCCTTAAGATTCTGGAGCTGTGATAAGCAGACAGCCTATGTCTTGCTCGTTCTTTTAAAAACTTAACTTTTGATGTGGGATGGGGGCAATGAACCATCCTCGCTGCTATATAGCTTTAAGGCTTTTCACAAAATAAAATTTAACTGACAATAAAGGAACTATGCTCCTAATTAAAATAATATTGATTCAGCATATGGTATTTTGCCTTTGGTTTTCACTTTTTATTAGTCAAGTTGTCACTTTTCTCTTTAGTGCCACCTTGTGGGTCAGCCAGTTATAAAAGCACAGAAATATCTCCTGCACTAAGAATAGTCTGGATCTGGCATTCAGAACATCATAGGGAGGGGGGGAGGTTTGGTTTAAGGGTTTAAGCCATCTCTTTTTTTAAGAAAAAAGCAATAATGTATGGTGAAAATGTTTGCTATTCATTTATAATAGGTATGCAAGAAGACAGAACAATCTCTCTGGATTGAAAATAATGGGATCTACAGAAAAAAAATCAATGTTCATTTAAAGGATAATCATCAAACTTACCCTGGAAAATGTAAGTGGCAAGCTCTGACTTGTGTGATTTTTGCCACAAGAAAAATGGTTTTGTATCTTAGTGACATTAATTTTGCAACACCTTTTCAAGAGAAGTAAAGCTAGATAATTGTAAACTCCCACTAATCCCATTTTTTGGAGAAGATGAATGATCAGATACAGCATCATAGCATACTTGCTTAAATTCAGGGTGGTTTTGCACACACCAGCTTTTCATTCTGCTGATAAAACACAGAAATTAAGAAGCATGCATAAAAATTAAAAGTGTCAGGAGACATGTACTGCAAAAACTTGGCTGGAGTGTGGTCACAATAGGCATTGTTTAATGCAACACTAATGACTCAGCTGTCCCCTCACCTTACAGAGCAGCTCAAACACTCCTCATTCATTACTTGGACAACTGTGGACAGTGGAATTATGGTCAGTTTGTCTTCTTGAAAGGAGCAGGGAGAATGTTTCTGATGTTTCTAATTTTTAAAGAGCCCTTTTTGTTACTTTCATTAATCCTTTTTGTTACTTTTTTTAATGCTGACAGTTTTGGAAGCTACAAGAGAAATAATTTTTTGTACATTATAGGCCCCCATTTTGTTCTGCATTAAAAGCACTTGAAGCTTACAGATTCTGGTTTTTATCTAGCCAGCTCCTTTCCATTCTCTGTCACTAAATACAGGCTTACAAAGCAAAATAAGTCATCCCTGAAAATATTTTCATTTTAATCAAGCAGTCACATATCACGTAATCTTTCCGGTAAGGAGAGGGGTTATTTTAAATGGTAGCCTTGGGGTTTGCTGAAATTAGGTATCATCTTTAAAACACAAGATCAGAACAAGTGAGAAAAAGTATAAGACAGAAGAAACTGCAGTTTCCCATGTTCAGATATAGCTATTTCTTAGATGGAAAGAGACTAAGAATCTTCACAGAAGCATATGCCACAGCAGGCATTGAAGTTCAAGGAAACTTACCAAGCATGAAAAGCCCAATAAACTCCCCTACCAACAAGTAGGTAGGTGTCCAGCAGTTTCTCTGAGCCTTACATAAGTTCAAACACAGTAAGTTCAGGTAAAGCAATAGAAAGGATGGTCCAACAGCTGTCTCACTAGCCCAGACTGGAAAAAACTCAGCAGTTGACTTCTGAGTACAGCCACAGCCTTTTTCCATAGCCCCTTTGCTATCTTCACCCCTCCAAACACTGGAAAAGCCTTTGAGGAAAAGAGCTATTGATGACTGCATGGTGCCTAGATGCTGCACCCCATGGAAACACTAAAATAGCAATGTCGGGAATCATGTTCCAAAATTCTCTGTGAGTTGAACAGCCACCCGCTGCAAAACACCGATGGGCAAATGCTTCTCCACTGAGAAGACAGGAGGAAGGAAAGGAGTTACAATGATGTTGAGCAAAGAATGACACACAGCAAGGGAGAGAGCTTTCACCCTGTGCTCACATTTCAGCAGTTGCAGAGGATACAGCTACAGGCACAGCCATCTCTGCATGACTCCACCATGCGTCACCATGAGTATTCTTATCACTCTTTCCCCACTTTTCCTCCCCAAACCCCAGACTATGATCAGTTACCAGGTGTTTCTACACAATTACCAGCACCACGAGACATAGACTGGCAACCTGCCTGTTGGAAGGTTGCACTTACTGTACTGAGAAGTGGCCATATGCTTAAAAATGAGATATGAATATATGTTTGGGGGGTTTACATGCTTGAAATCCTGGCATTCTGAAATTCTGAAAAAGTATGAATGGTGTTTAAATGGTGGGAGTGAGTGTAATGGCACGAAACAAATACTCTAATGAAAAAGTAATGGGATACCCAGGACTGCCACAACATAAGTCCTTGCGTAATTTTTGGGAAGTATTTAACAGAACTGAGTTTCATTTCTTATGAGGAGTTTTTAGCTTCTGTTTTATCAGAAACAACAGGCATACACCTCGAGCTATGCTTCTGCCAGATCAGTCTCCTACCAAACACACCAAGCATGATGCCCTTCAGCCCCAGCTGGGTGAACTCTGACCTTCTCACTGGCAGCTGTGCTCACGTATAGCCAGGTTCGAGTCAGACAGTGACAGAATACAGATCCCAGTTTTGCAGAGATGTGACCTTCTTGCCTGTCCCACTCCTGAGACAATTTTCATGTAGCTCCCTTCCTAAAAAAACCGCTTAATTTGCTTTTGAAAAGTTACATACATAAGTAATTTCCCATGGTTTTATTTGAAGTGCAAGTTCTTCAGACCCCAGGAAGTTCCAATTCTAGAACTATATGAATATGCAGCAAACTTAATTTTCCAAGTCTGCAGGATAGAGAAGACTAGTAGTGTCACCCCATTTCAGCAAATCCCAGAGCCTTGTTTTCCAGTATTTTTAGTCTATCTATATAGCACAGCATCACCTGGAAGAGCTGTGATCCAGCTGGGGTGAAGAGGTTTAGCTGCTTTAAACACTGTGCTGTTCAGACTGCTTCAACATGTTTTTCAGCAAGATCACCTGTGCAAGAGCAAGCACGACAAAGTTGTCACACAGTGCTGCTGTCAGAGGTAGCCTCAGGGTCTCTGCACAGCACTGAGCTGTATTGTACAGCTGAATCTCCACCAAGACAGCAGAAGCCTGCTGTACATGCTTGCAGTGAAGACAAGCATCCCCATTCCATGCCACCCTACCCAATCATAAGAGCACCACCCTGTGACCCTGTAAAAGGACTTGCAAGTTATGAGCCCTTACTCTAACTTCAAACACCCTAGTCCATTCAGGTGGGACATCCAGAGATGTTCTCTCCTGACAGGTTTAGAGCAAGCAATATCAGATCACCCTTCCCTACCTCTCCTTCTTCTGTTGCAACTTCCTATCTCCCTGCTTGGCAGTTTTTCTCTCCACATAGCTTTTTCTACCACTCCTGTCAGCCTGTATCTCTGAAGCCTCCAGGGCAGCCTGCAGCTTCACCATTTGCTGCTCCATAATGCCCAGGCAGCTGTCTCTTGCAGCAGCTGGTTTAGATCCACAGCTTGATCTCAGCTAGGGGAGGTAATTAAGCCATTAACCCTTCCTTGGGCTTTGGGCAGGCACAGTGTACCTACTCCATCTCAGTAACTGTGGGGTGCAGTAGCATCTCTGGGTTATCATCCTGCACATGAGCCAGCACTAAGGAGCCCAGGTGCCAATCAGCCTTACAGAAACATCTTTAGCAACAGCAAAAAGGTTAAATCTGTGTGAGAGTTAGGAAAGAATGTGTTCTTCTTATGAATATCCTTCTGTCCTCCCCTCCTCCCCAAAGATGATGCTTTTTGCTTCAACCACTTCATTCTACTTTAACTCCCTTGTCAATCCCCAGACATCTTGCCTCGGTTTTAGTCTCCATTCCTCAGGCTCCTCATCACAGCATCAATCTCTTGGAACACCTCAGTGCTGAAAATCATGACATGACATTTACAAATACAGTTTTTATGTGAGATTTCCAATAAGGTCTCAGATTTCACCATGAGGGCCTAACAGTCTTTGTGCAGCTGAAATTTAGCAAAGCAAATTTTTGTTCTGTAGTTTTGGTTCTGAAATGCATCACAGCAGAGTACAGATTAAATATAAACAGAAAACAGTGCTCAGTTGTAAAGTCTCCCCGAATTAACTTTCTCAAGAAATATTTTTAAAGCTGACAAATCATATGCAAGGTCTTTTCCCACAAGAGAATTTTTCTTGGATTCGTTTAGTAGTTGAAGGTTGTGTCATATGTCACTGGAAAGGTAATTTTTCCTAGTTTATGAAAAATGCCTTGAATTTGACTTTGCTGTCACGGGGGAATAATGATATCTCTACAGGTAATAAACTGGCACACAGAGATTGCTATTGGTAGCTTTGCAAGAGGTGTACTATCTTATGGAGGATGATAAGAAATAACAGGGTGAATTAATATCAAATATGCAATTTATTTCTATAATGTCTACATGACTCAGGTTACCAGCATTTGTAATATTCTTTTAAATATTAATATGTAAAGCATAACAAACACAAGATCACTTTAGAGGAGCTAATGCACGACTCTGTAAATTCAGTAAGCGATGGCCATTAATGTTCTCTTTTGTCTTCCAGACAGAAAATCAAAGCTATTTAAATTAAAGGATGTGTATAAAATCAATGTATGTTGATAAGGTGTGCACATTAACTATAATGTTTGCAAACATTCTTTGTAACTTGTATATATAATCTTTTTCTGGATAGGTAGGCACATTAGCTAGCATAATCAGGAGCTCTGTAAATTAATTTCTTCCTCTTTTTTTTTTACATTATTAATTTTAAGCCTGTATGGTAGCAGCCTAAGGGAGGCTATAGTGGTGCAGGTGTTATGGTGACACAACTGCATGTGCTCTTGGGTGAGTGAGATGTTCCCATACAGTCTTTTTGCCCAGGCTGAGGCTGGAAGCCAAGGAAGCTGGTTCATGGTGAGCTCAGATCTGGACCCAGGCAAGCCCTGCAGCTGAGGTCAGGCTAGCTTGGCCCCACTGCCAGGCAGTGACCACTGCCAGCTCCTGCCTCCCAGATGAGATCCCCACCAGCCCAGGGAATGATTCCCAGCACAGCACCCCTCAGCAGCTGTGACCCATTGGTCAGGCCCTCATGGCTTTGCTGGAGGCAGCTGGTCACTGTTCATATGACATGCAATTCCAATGGCAATAGCACAGGACATCTTGTTTCCTAAGCTGGATTGAGTCCAGAGTGAGGGGAGCAAAGTGTAGGCACTAACTGGGTGGAAAAACAGGCAATTTAGAGTATAAATACAGGCTGAACTAAGATCAAATGTGCAAAATAGGCTTAGCTTTAGCTTAGGAAGTGATTATTGAAATCCTGAACACACAGTTTTGGCACATGACAGCTACAGCAGAGATTTAACAAAACTAAAAATAACAAGAATAAAATGGTGGTTCTTTTTCAAATTATTATCTGTGCATTCATCACATCCACACTTGCATCCACATTTTGTAATTAAAACCAGTTAGAGAAGGTTCCATTTAATCACTACTTATTCCACATGGTATGGTCCAGCTAAATGTTGTAGCTGGTTGCGTAAACCTCAACCTTAACATTCATCATTTAACTGTGATCTATATAGGTGTAAAACTCGCCCCACACCAACTTGCAACCAGGTTAGAGGCCAAGCTTCCAATGCAGAACGTTTGTGCCTAGGCCTTCTGCTAGCAAAAATATCTTGGAAAGGATGAAAATAGAGTGAGATGGCCTTTTGTTCACCAGTAAGTCACTGAATCAGAAGAGGTCTTAAATGACTTGGCAAGGCAGCTTGACAGAATCAAAACAAAGGCCATACAAGGCATCGTTCTGCAAGAAAAGGAGCTCTGTTGACTGTGGGCAATGGAACTGCAGGATGTCATTACTGGGGTGTGCACAGAAAGGCACTGCCACTGAGGTTGCTCCCCAGAGCAAGGAACATCCTAACAGGCTTTGAGGAGGGCTGCAGCCCAAACATGGAAAAGATAAACACACCACATATAACCATATTAACATGAAGAATTTATTTTTTCAGCTTCTGCATGGGCTGAAACCTTTTTGCTCCAAAGCAAACGTTCCCAAACAAAAGCCATCAGAATTGATCTTCTGAAAAGCTTTTTCATATGAATAATTACACCTTAAGAAAACCATGACAGGTCTATTTATCTGTGGTCAAATTTACTGGAAATATTTGAAACACAATATATTTTTCAGTGAGAGATGCAGGAACAAAACCCCATGTTCCAATGTCAACCTTAAAGCTTCAGAATTTTATTTCTGGAATAACCAGGAACACTCTGTTGCCTTCCAAACTTGAGCCCAGACACATGAACAAAATATCAGATCTCACTTTCAAAGGTGCCACTTTAAAAGAGACGGTCTGACAGGAGAGTTGAATCAGCCTTTCTTTCCTTGGCAAAGTGCCTAATGAGGTACAGAAAAAAAAGGGTTACACCTGTTTAGAAGCCAAAAGCCTTTTTACAGAAATAGAAAGGGATGCTCAATAAGAATGAGAACCTGAATCATTACTGTCAGGAGCTTGACTGGGTGGCAGGAACAGGGGTACAATGGAAAAGTCACAGCCGCATAATCAATGCCACATCTAAGGCATACCACAGGCTGTGGTTTATTTCATTGCCATCTTCTTGTACTACCTTCCCAAACTGAAGATAAATGCAATCATCATCATCAAAAGAGTATATTATCAGTGCCAAATTTTGAAAATAGTTTCTTACAAGTGGCTTTTTGCTCAATAAAAATTAATGAAGCAAATTATGTAAAAAATATATCCTTGGGTAGAATATGCTCAATACAATGAAAACAATCCATCCTTTAGAATAGAATCTGTTGGCAATAATCCTCAACACCACTATTCCCAGCAGATGTAAGGCCTGTCACTTACACAGTAGCCGCTATATGAAGTTGCAGATTTGTCCATCATCTGTTAATATGCATTCCTATGGCAGATGTAAAGTTCAAAATCAATTTGAGCTTTGCCAGTGGCTCCAAAATGAACAGTCATGCACAGAACTTCATATAATGACATTTAAAGTGTGCACAGATACATACGTCTCACATCCACTTTAAATCTTGTATTTAAAAATAGTTGAGGAAAAGTATTAACTATTTCATGTATTTTTCCAAGACTGCTGCAAGAAATAGCAGACAGTTTAAAGTTAAAACAAAATTATTCTATGATTTTATTCACAAACCAGGAAATTATTCACATTATGTGAATATGTCTATGGAAAAAGCAGTATTATTGTGATGATTATTGTATTTAGCATGCAGTTAAAATTTGTGTGCTTTTTACTCTGAGTACAATGTATAAATGGATGTTTTTGGGAAGGAGGGAGAAGAAGGGAGAATCAGACTGTGTCAGATTTAGTATATATAAAGGATTTGACAAAAAATATTTTCAGTTTTGGTCAGTATTTATTGGAGCTACTGTATCCATGTATGTAAGTTAATAATGCTAAGGAACAAGAAAGCAAACCTATAGTACCATTCACTTTTCTCTAAAGGTATTGAAGCATTTCCTCTCCTGTTCTTTTGAATTTGGTTCTTCATACACCCGTTCTGAATATCTGAGTGGATTATCTGTATCCATTAATTTTCTAATTTTATCTGTCAAATATGCTCTCCAGTTTCCTTTACTTTTTAATAAGACTGTGCACGAAAATATGGCTTACTGGAAATTGCTTCTGGAGAATGCTGTAATAGATGCTTGTCAGGTATATTATATGGGAAAGGTTTTGTTTATTTCCCCATGTAATCTGACACAATTAGGATATAACCAATTAGAATATAATTTGTGTCCTGTGTCTCATGAAGTCCTTCGAAGGAGCTGAATACTATGTAGCTCTTTACTTTCCCCTAAACACAGAATCTGCCATTTTTTTCTGAAAGAAGTCATTATTTTTTGATTATTGAAAAATATTTTACAGGACAAGTATTTTCTCCTCAACAGGGTTAAACCTTATTAGCCTTTGGTAATGGTCTTTTCTAAAGGGTAATTAATGTGTGACCAGCAGCTGCTCCAAGGAAAACTGGACAGTGTTTTTTATTAATAATTGCAAAAAAGAACCTTTATCTTTGTGAGCAGGCTTCTCATCAGTGTGCATTTCACTAGCTCTCAGCACCCCAGACATGTCAGCTGGCCATCAATCATCCTCTAGCACAGGCTGAGGCCCTTAAGATGGAAAACCCCAATAGAGCTGTTTTAGAAATCCAAAACTGTAATGATTAAAATCTTACAGATTTCAGTAATAATGAGTCATCACAAAGTGGCAGGATCTGGGATGAGCCACCCTTGAGCAGTGGAAGGGATAAGTGACAAAAATTAAGTCTTTCTGCATAGCTGCTTGGTCCAAAACTTCCTGTATTAGAGGAGACTTATTGGAAACTGATCATTGTTTCTTTGCTCTGGGAATCAGTGTTGTTGGCATGGCCAGATGTAGGGGGGCAAGCATGAGTCCATGCAGTTAAACTCACCAAATTGCAGGGCTCAGTGCTTAGTTTGCCAATGAGGAGTGAAGATTAAACCTGTGCGCAGCACAGCTGACTCCCAGGTCAGGTGTTTGGGAAAAGGATGATATCTTATGGAGGGCAATTCTGCTCATTCATCTGGGCTGCCAAAACTTCATATGCCCCTGAACACATTGACAAAGAGACATGGGGCCTTACTCTTTGCTTTACTTTTGTGACTTCGATCCACCAAGCTGGATGAAAATTGATAGTAGGTTTCTTTTACTTTCCAGATGAAAAGTCCATGTAATTATGTTGGCATCCTTGAAAAGTAATGCTTCAGTGTTATACACTATTTCAGAAATCTGAGGGTTTGAGTCAGTTGGACCTTTACAACACCCACACTCACCTACCCTGTTATCTGCTTGATGGAGTAGCTGCAAAGCAGTGTAGGAAGACAGAAACAATTGCTATTTATTTTGCTTACTCTTAATTGATTTTTCCTTTTTTATTCTCTGTGTCTTACAAATGAGTCTTTTATAATTCTGGGATATGATAATCTAGTTTTACAACTTTATGTCACCTCACACTTTCATTCTGTTTTCCCCCCCTTTGTAATATATGTATTACACAAATAATGTGCATTGCAGAATATTAGACAATCCTCTCTTTCCTTGCTAGGTTAAAGAATGATACTTTTTCAATTTATTTTCAATGAAAGTTAGGAAATGACAGCTGTATTTGGCTTTTACTATGTAAAGTCAATGATAGTAGCTCACCAACTGATTTATTTATTTCTGTTCTTTCCACACTGTGCTACAATTGTAAAATACTAGTCTGGTTTAGCTTGGAAGAACGATACTTGACTATAGTGAGTCCTTTGCTTTTGAAATTTAAAAATATATAAATAAATTATAGTAATTCTGGGGAGAATAAACTCTTGCAAGGGGCTTAAATCTACACAGAATTATCCTAATTATTCCTTACAGATCCCTAAGAGTAAGGATGGGATAAAAGGGATGTTTTACAGGGGTTACATGATTACAGCGAGGTTGCCCATCATTCTTCCAATACATAGGCATTATTAAAAGGAACTAAACTATTTCTTTATGTTTAAGAAATGGTTTAGAATTTTCTCTGTAATTGCCTTAATGTCAATCAAAATGATGTAAAAGTCTTGAAAGAAAAAATGTATAAGATCTATTAAATCAACTCTATTTATAATGTATGGGTTGACAGAAGAGGATGTGAGGAGGCTGAGGAAGGACATTACAATTTCTCATCAAAAACTCTTCCTGCACACAATTATCTTTTTCTTGTCATATACCAAAAGTTCCTTCTCTTCAACAGCTCTCCCAGAAGAGGTGTCAAAGGAGATAAGTATACTACAGTCAAAACCATAGATTTGCTGCAGTACTGCCATATCGGCTTAGCAACGTTCCCATCTCTGTTTCATAGGACTCTGGCCTGGGTACCCACAAGGCAATTAAAGTATAGCCTACATGCTTATACTCAAAATTTCAATGCTAAATGCTGCTCTGAAGCAGGTGTTTTCCCAAAAAATATTTAGATCTGTATCTCCCAAAATAAATTTTAACAATATTCTCTCCTTGCTTATGAAGATGTGGCTTTCAACACCTCCAAAGGGAGGAGTGTTGGCCCTCTGTTTCACACATCTTGGCTGAAGACTCTATCCACTGAACTTTAAAAATGCAGGAGTCTTTTTTCGTTTTTTAAGTTTTAAGAAAAATAATGATTGAAAGAGCCATATGATGTAACACATATGCCATTTGGACTTCCCTCTCCTGCCCAATTCCTCATTGCTAACTCCATGTTCTGACCTGTTTTTCAGGAGGTCTTCTCTAGTTTCTGAGAGTTTATCCTTTTTATATTAGCCTGAGCGTCAGTCCAGAGCATTTGTGTAAACAGATATTTGCAAACTAATGCAAAAAACATGTATTAGTTTCATGGCAATTTCAAGATATGATAAAAAGATCGTAAAATATTCCAAATTGCGAGGGACCCACAGGATCATCAAGCCCAGCCCTTAGGTGAATGTTGTGTACAGGGATAAAACCCACTGCCTCAGTGCTATTAGCACCATGCTCTAAAGAGCTGAGCCAATCTCAGGGTCACTTTCATCCTAAACTGTTCTCTACTTATCACTGAGTGGTTGCACATACATTATTGTCAAATCCTTAGTGCTCATGTGAATTAGAAGCTGGTGAACAGTGCTGATCCCTGTTTACCAGCAAAGTTTTCATTAGTCTTCCCCTCACTCAGGTGACAATGTGGTTCAGTTTAAAAATGTAAAAAGGGTTCCATAATCAATACTGAATGTAAAAACTAGTCAGAAAAACAAACTTATGCTCAGGTGTCTCAAACATTTATTTTTAGGCTTACTTGGAAATGATAGCAAAACACAATTATTCTCAGATATGTAAATAAAGCACAGAGTTTACTCTTTTAAGTATGACAATACTCTTTCAGTGGTGGTATAAACATCGTTCATGTGATGTGATAACATACAAAAAATACCTTGCTAGAAGCAAGGTATGATCTGAAAAACATACCTTTCACTGAAGCATCATGTGTTACTGCCTAAAGTATGGTTTCAGGCCTAAAAATAAACTTTTTGTAACTTTGACCATAAAAGCTCCATATTTACAGCTGACATGTTGAAAACTGTCAGCTCAAAGAAAAGTTACATTCTGCTGTTGGGCAATCCTAAAGTGGGTCTTGGAGCAGAAAACTGGTTCCATGCATCTGATATCATGCATCATCCTCAAGCATGCTGCAGCCTGAATTCAGGCAGCTTCCCTGCTGACCAAGCACAAACCAGAGATTACTTGGCTCATGCTTCCGTGATAATGGTGGCTCTTCAGTGGTAAAAGAAAGAAAAAGCAGCAAGCAGATATTGTCATCAGGAGTCACCGTTCATGCATTGAATATGCAAGGGGAGATCAATTATCCCCTTTGTTTAAAGTGGCCTTTCACAGTTGAGGCAAAGCATTTCAAGATTCTTTGGAGTATTCAAATCCCTCTAAGCCAGCTTATTCAGGTAAGGGTTTTTTCTAGAAAACCTAAAGCTATGCCATGGGAGGCAGGACTGTGGAAAACATGGATGAGGGAAAGGGGCAGATTAGGGCTACATGCCAGCAGCTAACAGCCGTGGCTGGGTGCCTCCACATCCTTCCTCCCCAGTGGTGATTTACTGAGGCTTTCCAGAACGGACATGATTGCTCCTCTCCTGAAGTCCCAGCAAAGGCTCTTAGGGAGGCTGAGGTTTTGGATTCAGAGCTGACTGAGGAGCTGGGGTGGGCTGGGCCTGGCAGGACTGAGTGGCGCTGCTAGTGCCCTGAAAGACACATACTGGAAGTTGCTGAAAAAATTTTAGGATACCATAATCTCATTTATTGTCAGGCAAAAAGACCTGCCTGTGACAGGAGAGCAAACTCCGTAAGTTTTGTTTTCCTCTGCTGTCATTTTTTCAGTCAACAAACTGATTTAAACAAAGCATGGATCTGAGTTAAACAAAAGCCCCATCAGTCTGATTCTCATAAATGTTTAAGGACACTTTGTACCATTCTGTCGGCTTAAATGGGCCTTGCAGACTTAGTAAACTATTTTAGCATTCCCTGTAATGCTTCTGATATTACGTATAAGGAATAAAGCAGCATTCATATGAATAAGGGTCAAGAACTAAAATGCAGTCTTTCAACATTTCTAGAGAGAGAAAACAATAGCACTGAAAAATTATCTCATCCCACATGTAATCCTTTAACCATGCAATCAATCTTACCTCTTACAATAAAAAGTGCTACCACAGTTGTGGCAGTAATTAATAAGTCAAAGAGAAAGTAAAATATATTAGAATGAAAAGTCAGTAGTATATTTTTCTAGTGCAAAGGTTGGCTTGAGTTTAGCTCAATCTTTAGTTAGTTTAAATATTAGCAGATTTTTGCCTAGATTTGTCTTCAAGTAAGAAGCAGTAAACAATGGTAAAAGCTGTAAAGTTACCCAATCTTTTGAATAAAGGTACTCCACATGATGGGAGAAGAAAATCCCTAGTTACAACACTATTTTATGCTTCCAACTTTTGAAACTATGTCCTCTGCACTGGGGACACAGAGAATCTTTTCCTGGGAATCCACAAGAAACCCTCTGTTGCCACTGTCATCAGTATGTCATCAGTATGGTTTAACTGTTAGGATTCTCACAAAAATATTGACTGTCTGTGGTGGACCGGCCCTGGCTGGATGACAAGTGCCCACTAGAGTTGCTCTATTACTCCCCTTCTCGGCTGGACAGGGGAGAGAAAATACAGCCAAAGGCTTGTTGGTCTAGATAAGGACAGAGAAAAATCACTCACCAGTTATGGGCAGAACAGACTTAACTTGGGGAAATTAGTTACATTTATAAAAAAATCAAATCAGAGTAGGACAATGAGAAAATAAGAACAATCTTAAAATGCCTTCCTCCAACTCCTTCCTTCTTCCAGGGCTTAACTTTAGTTCCAATTTTCTCTAACTCCTCCCCTCCAGTGGCACAGAGGAACATGGATCTGGGGCTGTGGTCAATCCATCACACATTGTCTCTACCACTCCTTCCTCCTCAGGGGAAGGATCCCTCACACTCTTCCCCTACTCTAGCATGGGGTCCCGTGGGAGACAATCCTTCACAGACCTGAGTCCTCTCTATGGGCTGCAGTTCTTCAAGAACTGCTCCAGTATGAATCCATCTCGCAGAGTTAAGTACTTCAGGAACAAACTGCTCCAGCCTGAGTCCCTCACAGTTTCACCAGTCCTGACAGCAAACCCACTCCATTGTGGGCTCCTCATTCCACTGGGTCATGGGTCCTGCCCAGACCCTGCTCCAGCATGGGCTTCCCACTGGGTCACAGCCTCTATCAGGCCTCCACCTGCTCCACTGTGCGGTTTTCCATGGGCTGCAGGTGGATCTCTGCTCCCCTCTGGATCTTCAGTGAGGAGAGTGAGACAGCCTGTCTCACCATGGGCTGCACCACAGCCTGCAGAGGAATCTCTGCTTCAGTGCCTGGAGCACCTCCTCCCCACCTTCTCTGATTGTGGTGTCTGCAGGGTTCTTGCTCTCACATTTCCTCACTCTGGTCTCTGGATGATGGTGCACAGGCTTTGTTTCCCCCCTTCTTAAATCTGTTACCTCAAATGTGCTACCACCCTCACTGACATGCTGGACTTTGGTCCATCCTGGAGCTGGCTGGCATTGGCTCTGCTGGACGCAGGGGAAGCTTCTGACAGCTTCTCACAGAAGTCAGCCCTGCAGACACCCACTACCAAAACCTTGCCATGCAAACCAAATACACTGTTGGTCAAGAAATATGGTCTAAAGACTGTGCTGTCAAGAACACCTTCACACCATCACAGTTCCATCCATGTTCCTTCAGAGATGTTGTGTGACATGGGGTATACAAGGAAAGGGATACAGAAGTGAAAATTCAGCACATATTCATTTCAGGTCTCCCAAACACAGTAAGGAAGACTTCGGGGAGTATATACGAGAGCTGCCAATGCTGCTGTGCCCCCATGGTCTCTGCAGACCTTGCAGAGAGGGTCACGACCCCCATTCTGCCCCACAGACTGGTGCCTGCTCTGACTTGGCTCCTTGAGCAGCCCCTTTTGCCCATAGACTTTAAGCAGGAGCTGGGTACCATTATCTTTATCAAGCTGCTGATGACTGACACAAATCCCCTGCAAGGTGAACAAATCCCACAGGAGAGAATGAAAAGGCCAGAAATTCCAACTGGATATCCAAATTCCAGTCATGTTCCCAACCCAAATTAACCACCGTGGCCGCTGCACAGATGTAATAATTGAAGAATAGGCTGCATAAATATAAAGGTGTGTGATTTTTATATTTGCCATTTTAAAAACCAGTGATAGTCTCACAGCGAGGAAAATGCTGCATTTTATGAGTCATTAGCCCCCTTTATGAGATACATTCTGGACTGTATATCACTGTATTGCAAGAGAAAGTATTTCAATAAGATTAATTAGCTGATGTTTGTAAAACATTTTGAATCTGGGAAGCATCGTGTAAATGTGAGCTATTATTATTGTTATTTATTATAAGGGAGATGCAAATCCTCTCTAACTGTTGACTAAAGCCTTGAAATTTTTATGGTCACAACTTTGTCAAAAAGATTTTTATCTTCCTAGCAGCAATGCACTCCCAAAGATGTTGAGTCTTTAATCAACAGCTGTGATACCTCAAGCAAGTTATGAATTTTACTTGATTTACAGCAGTTGGGTTTTTTAAAATTTATTTTAGGGATGGGGTGGGGAGAAGTGTGTCCTTTTCAAAACATGTAACATAAGGCCAAAAGCTCCTTGGAGGAAAACGACGTCCACCACAGTGAGGCTATTAAATCCATGTTCAGGCACTCAGTGAATGACCTGATTTTCATCGCACGAAGGAGGTAATGATTCCCACTGAACCTGCCAGGAGCTGCTCTGGGAACATGCACCCTTTACAACATCACTTATTTTCTTGTCTAGATCTGGCTGCAGGATCCTCTGTTTAGACATGACTAGATTGTTTTTTGATTGTTTTTTCTGTTTGTAGCTACCTGCTTGTTTGCTTTAAATCCTGGTCCTTCATACAGAGAGAGCTGTGCAAATACCAAGGGAGCTTGAGTTATTCAACAGAGTCCCCAAAGGGAAAGGAAGCTCCCCCACAACCTCCCCAAAGCCCTGATAATTATTCCACATGGCAAGAATTCCTAAGGGAATCCCTAAGGGGAGTTGTCAGCAGCATTTTTATACTGTCTTAACCTGATGCAGACAGCAACACATGTGCAAACCAAGGACAGACAGAAAGTGATTCTTCTGTCAGATTCCCCCTCAGGGTGTCATCATGGACAAAGTTTACTGGACACTGAGGCCACTTGTGTGAAGAAAAGCTATTCTCTACATCAGTATTATTGAAAAAATACCTGGAAGAAGCAGAGTATTAAATTTGTGGTATTCAGCCAGTTGGCTCACTTAGAAAGGAGTTCTGGGAAGCCCTGATTCTCCTATAGCTGATGGCAGTGTTTCACATTTTCGCATGCATACATACAACCTACTCTTGCACTTTGATCAAAACAGTTTTAAAACAGTGGCTTTTTGCACACCTGCACCGTGGCATTTGCAGTACTACAGGCTTGATGCAGAGTGGCTGGGAAGTTGCCTGGCAGACAAGGATCTTGGAGCACTGGTTCACAGCAGCTGAACATGAGCCAGTGTGTGCCTGGGTGGCCAAGAAGGCCAGTGGCATCCTGGCCTGTATCAGCAGTAGTGTGGTCAGCAGGACCAGGGTGGTGATTGTCTCCCTGTACCTGACACTGGTGAGGCTATACCTCGAATATTGTTTTAGACCCCTCACTGCAAGAAGGACATCAAGGTGCTGAAGCAAGTCCAGAGAAGGGCAACAAAGCTAAATTTTATCATTTGGGACATTCAATGTCAGGGATATGTGTGCAGCCTTCCCTTTACAACACGACTCCACCAGGAGGTTCATCTCCCACTAACAGGATCTTCTGCAGACCCATGGTAACCTCAATCCTGGCCCAAAGCTCCATGAACCCTAATAAGTCATCTGTCCACAACTGTGTGCAAGTTACAGGCACCTGCTTACACACAGGCAGG
>VYZP01005619.1:46711-56910 GCA_013400635.1 Hypocryptadius cinnamomeus
AGGCTATACCTCGAATATTGTTTTAGACCCCTCACTGCAAGAAGGACATCAAGGTGCTGAAGCAAGTCCAGAGAAGGGCAACAAAGCTGGTTAAGAGTCTGGAGAACAAGTCTGATGAGAGGCAGCTGAGGGAAATGGGGGTGTTTAATCTGGTGGAAAGGAGGCTCAAGAGAGAACCTATCACTCTACAACTGCCTGAAAGGAGGTTGTAGCCAGGTGGGAGTTGGTTTCTTGTCCCAGAAAACAAATGACAGGACGTGAGGAAATGGTCTCAAGCTGCACTTAGGGAGATTTGGATTGGATATTAGGAAAAATTTAATAGCAGACAGGATTGTCAATTACTGGAACAGGCTGCTCAGGGGAGTGGCTGAATCACCAAATCTGGATGTATTTACAAGATGTGTAGATGTGGCGCTTGAAGCCATGGTCTGTTGGTGGACTTGGCAGTGCTGGATTGATGGTTGGAGAGCAGGATCCTAAAGGTCTTTTCCAAACTAAATGATGCTGTGCTTATTTTCCAGTGAAGTTGTTGTGATTATTGTCTAGGGAAGATGTACATCATACATGATATGTGAAATCAATTTGAAATTCTGAGTCGCACATATACTTTCCAATCATATCTGGGTTTTCCACATAACAAACATTTCTATCCTGAAATTCTCTTTAAAGACATCAGTGGAGAGCTTCACCAGATTATTGCTGCAACAGGTTAGGTCACTGAGAGGGCCACATCTCTTACAAATGCCAGCCAATTCCACCATCTTATCAGTGAAATACTGCATTTTAATAATAATGTTTAAATCAAAATTAATAATAATAATAATAATAATAATAATAATAATAATAATAAATTTTATCATTTGGGACATTCAATGTCAGGGATATGTGTGCAGCCTTCCCTTTACAACACGACTCCACCAGGAGNTTACACACAGGCAGGTTATTGCACCAACTGTTTTGGGCCTAACCCTGCCAATCTCTCATATGCATGACTTTAACTTGGTGGCAGTGAAATGCATGTATAAGGTAAGGCAGAAAAGGTTTTATTGTTGGTTTTATATTGAAAGAAAATTAAAACTTGCAGGTTTTTTAATTAAATTCTGTGAATATGTGGATCAACCAGCCATTCCCCATGGGAGAAAAGAAGGTGGCATTGAGAGATAGAGGAGTTGCATGTGGATATTACTTGCTTCTCCCACCCCATAGCACAAACTCCTCATCCACAGGGATCTCCTCTAATGCTTCTTGAATGTGACCCATAAATAGTACTTCAAACCGTATACACAGTAAAAGTGAACTTCAAAATTGTGTTGCCTTATTTATTTTGCCTGCATAGTGTAGCACTGGCATATCAGGACAGATGCAATTTTTTTTTCAAAAATAAGCATATTTTAATTAAATCCTGCAGTAAATAATTACATTTTCACTCCAGGGCTGTCAAGTATTTCATTAAAAAATCAACCTAAAATAAATACTTCTATTGAAAACGTTGTTTTTCCTTAACTCCAGTTTGTCTCTATAGCCATACTGAAAGACATGAATATTTCTCTCTGACATGTATTTAGCTGAGAGGGTTGTATTTTGCTCTAAGCGTTTCCCACTAAACATTGTGACAAAGTTATGTGGATGTTGCATGGCAATTTGATGTTTCAACTGAAATTTAAAAGCTGCTGTATATGCATACCTTTATGCTTCACTAGATTGTGACAGGAAAGCCCCTGTATCTCAGTATTCTATTGAATCCACAGCTTAAATTTGTAGACATTGTTATCCTTGCATAAGAATCACCCATTAAATTGGGATGATTGGAGAACTATTTTTGGGCTTTTCAGAGATTAACCAGACTTTACTTCCCACCACTGAAAATGTTTCTGCGACATGCTGTGCATTGGCAATGGAATAAGATTTTGACAGGTGCAAAAAATTGCTATGTCCCCTCAGATGTTCATTGGGTTTTTACAAGATGAGCTCTCAGAAAGCTGCTGGGTACTGCTGTATGGGAGCAGTTACTGTGAGTACTAGAGAAACGTGTTAACTTAGCAATCTGCATATACTTAGCAGTAGGAACTCCAAGGGAATGGAGCTTCTCCAACAAATCTCAAGGAACAGAGTGTGCAGTTCCCATCCCACAAACCCAGGTGTGCTGGATAGGGGAAGAGGCAGGGAAGAACTGAGCCACTGTCATTTCTTCTTCATCCCACCACTCACGCCATTCAAGTTCATGATAGTTTAAGGAATGGGAATGAGTTTAGAAGCAAACCTCCCTTCTGAAGCTAAACTCATATTACACAATCAGATATTCTGTATTTAACAACACAGTCATGCAGTGACTGGAAGAAAGGTTTTCTGTGCTGAACAGGCACACACAGCTAATTTATCTGTGAAGATAGCCAGCCTCACTGCATACAGCCTTGCCAGAGGTGCACTGAATGACTCCGTGCACATATTTTGTACCTCTCAGTATTGACATTCAGGTGGAAGAATACAAGCATGTATTCTTCCAAGATAACATCTTTTGAATTCCTTTTTAAATTATAAAAATACCTTTGCTGAACATAAACAGTGTTTTCACATGATATGTTGTGTGCTCAAAATTTTTATTGGCATCCACTGTGCTGCAGAAAAGTCTTGCACTGAAGGAACCAGCTCTTTTCAGAAAAAGCCTGTGTGACTCTGTGTTGAGACTGTGACCCAGGTCAGAATATCCCTTACATGTAACTGGTTATTTCCCATAAGTGTGGGCTTGCAATTCAGTTTCTTGCATTCATAGTCATGAGTCCCAGGCAGCCTGCTTAGATCTTACACCTCCCTGAGTAACTCCTCTTTTCCCAATTCCCTCTGACCTCCAGCATCAGCACCAATGTCTGCTTTGAGTACCCAAGAATAGAAGAGGGAAACAGCAGGGAAGTCCTTCTGATTCCCCTCTTTTTCCTGGACCTCAGAAGGGGTCAGGAACATATCTTCATCAACAGAGATACTAAGAAATTGGCTGGACAAGTTCCTGAGCAGCAAGATTTTGATGGACCTGCATCAATTCAGGGCTTGGACAAGATAACCAAGAAGTGATTCACCACAGGTGAACCTAACTACCCTATTGCACTCTGACCTTGTAAGGCCACTGAAATAAGGGGAGATACCACATATGCTGGGTAGCTTTAATGCTTTATACAAATTTCTAGCCCCAGAGTTGAGTTATCACTTGGGTTTTATGTCTGATGAGGACATGCCTCAGCAAGCATCCCAAACTCATGCTGATAAAGGTTTGCATGCGTTTGTTCTATAGCTATCTATCTATCAGAAGACTTATGTGGTAATTTAATGCTTGATGGCAAGTGTCTGATAGTAAATGAAGCAATCAAAACCCACCAAATATTCTGCTAGGCAGTAACAGGGAAGAGTTACCAGGGTCTTGTGTGTCATTATCTCCCCCACTGATCCTTTGGGATTTCTTTTTACCATTTCTGCCTCCATAGCAAAAACATTGTCCTCTTCCTACTACTCACTTCATTAGTTACCACTGCACCGTCACAGCACTTGACTATAACAAAATTAGGGAAGCAACCTTGTTCCCCTGAATGTCATTGTGCTAGTACAACCTCCTTCTGCAAGCAGGATGACCTTACTTCCTATGCTTGTGATCCTAAAGCCATCAAAATATATGCAGAGATTAGTCATTGTTTCCTTTCAATGACATACCACTGGAACAAAACAGGAAGCATTTGTTTGTCGTAGGAAATGTCATAGGAGATGCACCTACCCATGATGAATTAAATAGTAATTTACTCAATAAATTGCAGGGAAACCTCAAAACAAATGTAAATGGTCCTGGTGGAAAAACAAAAATCTGGAAATCTCATTGCCTTTAGTTAATTCAAATCTATCAGCATTGACTGAAAAACATGTGCAAATGTGTTTCACTTAAGTAAATTCATCCTTCTCCACTAAAATCTATCAATCACAGGAACAATGAATATCACTGGATGACGACATTTTGAATGTTGAGTGCATTTTGTACTAATTGTAGTATTTTGTTATGTCATCAAGTGAAGGAAAACTGCCAGCATTCTCAATAGCTGTGTACACAATAAATGCCTGAGAGATTGTTGCCATGAGTATTATCTATCAAACAAATATCTGTGTCTCAATTACTGTTTCCCTTCAGCAAATATAGAATCAACCCACAAAGAGTGACAGTGGAAGAGCAGTGCCACATTTATAGCTCTGTAACTCTGCCAGGGAATGATTTAGCCAAATACCCATATGGTGTGAATCAACACAGCTCCAGAATTCTTCAGAATTAAACCACTTTAGGCCATCCAAAAACATGGCCCATGGAAATCACCAGTAGGTCTTCCAATCACACATGAGTGTGGAAATGTCCACTGGACTCTCAGCATTCCAGTCTCTCTCAGACTTTGTCTAAATCTCCTTCCATCTGATGCTTCCCATCTGACGCACTGCCACCACTGATAAGGAATCTCAGCATCCATGTGGAAAAAATAATATGCTATTGTTAGGCTAAATGCTTGAAGAAGCTTGGTACAATTTTTTTTTTAATCATAAGTAATATTTAAAAAAACAGAAATCAAAATATTAATAAAATGGGAATTTTAGCTACAGATATTATCTCCTAATTTGTAAACCACATCTCCTCATTTTTTGGATGTGACACAGTCCTGCTACTATGTTTGATTGGTTAGGATGGTAAGACAAAAAATACTGCTGCTTTCCCATTTTCTGCAAGAAACCAAGACGTAATTGAACCTCTTCCTTCTTCAGGATGTTTTTCCTGACAGTGTCATAATTTTCTTCTTCACAATTTCTCTTCTCTAAGCAGTTGGGAGCATTTCAGATTTCAGGCATTTGATATTTCCTATTGTTTGAGATTCTCTTTTGGAAGCTGATTGCAGTCCATTTATTGGAAAAATGGACCAAGAAAGGAAGTGCATTCAAGAAAAAACTTCCATGTCCAGGGTTTTGCAGAGCTACAAATGCATCATCCACACAGACATATAACTTAATCCTCAGTTGTAATGATTGCAGTAGCTGGTAGTACTGATCCACTTCAAAATCTATCCATTTTCAAAATCTCTATGACTTTCTTCTATGTGCAATATCCCCTTTCACAAAGGCTTCAATTTTGATCAAGTTGTGTTTACGAAAAGAGAGATGGCTCCTAAAATCGGGAATCACTTTTTGAAGTAAATTCCTCTGTCTTTTAGGTACATAGGCTACAATAAACCAGCCTTAGCAGGGTTGATTCCTGCTGAAATACATAGGAGAAAATGTAAAGCACTGAGAGGGCATTATAAACTTCTGGTAAATCTGCTGCCCCACATGGATAAGTCTGCAAGATGGCTTTGCAATAGTCTGTCTCACTAAAAAGTTCTTTAACATGTTAAAGAGCCATTGTTGTCTATTTCAGTGGTTTTCTGCCATGTTATAATTAATGACTTTCTATGCTGATTCATTTTTTCTGTATTCATTAAAATGATACAATCAAGTCATTTGGGCAAAATATTTAATAAAGTTTTTTGAAAGGGAATATAGTCTTTAATTTTCATCCAATTGAATAATTACAGAGAAAAAATCAAATATAAGCTTGTTTACATGAAAAATTAGAACAGCTATTTCACTTTAAATTCATGTCCTTCCTTAAGCCTAAATAACTCTCAAAAAGGCCTAATTTAGGGATTGAGTAGAACAATAAGTAGAACATCTTATGCCTGTTTAACTTGGTTTATACACACAACCTAAATTGCCTCCATTTGTTGTCAATTTTAGTGAAATGCTATTACAAATAGGGGATTTTCTAGGCATATGCTCCCAGCCACGTGCAGGCCCATCCCATCACCATTTTGTCAGTCCTATCCTGACGCACTGTGCCTTTGTATATCTGTGTGAGTACACACACAGCACCTCCTATTGCCTCAGATGCCTGATGTGCACTTTATGTATCTGACTGTTGCTAGATATGGGGCACTATGCTGTGGCAGCTAATGAATTTCTTCCTGGTCGAGGGATTGTGGGGTCTTCTCCAGTAGCAGGTTTTGTGCTAACTTAGGTTATGCTAACGCCATACAAAACGAGATGAAAGGCTCGGTCACTGTATTTCAAGTATTTCAAAAATACCTTGGAATACCTTTGCACATTCTTTCTCCCTTTAATGTATTTAAATTTCTGTCCTGAATGATTCAAGAGCAACCCCTGAATTCAATTGTATCCTTTCAATTGATTCCCAGTATATTTCCAACCCTGCTTGAGGTCAAGTTCAAATAATGGGTCAACAGAAGCCTTATGAAATTCAACAAGGACAAAGGCAATGTGGTTCTCCTGGGAGGGAGAAGTCCTTGCAACAAGGTAGTCTGGGGAGCAGCTCTGCACAGGAGGTCCTGGGCACACCAGTGGGTCAGCCCAGGCCAGCAGTGAGCCTTGGCAGCAGTGAAGGCCAGCAGTGCCCTGGGCTCCATCGACAGGAGCACAGCCAGCAGACCAAGGACAGGGATTCTTCCCTGTACCCAGCAGCTGTTAGACCACATCTGGAGACCTTTGTCCAGTTTGGGGCTCCACAGTGCGGGAAAGGCATTGACAAACTGGAGCAAGCCCAGGGCAGGGACACTGTGGTGAGGAGGGATGGAGCACGTGCCCTGAGAGGACAAGCTGTGAGGGACTGGGGCTTGCTCACCCAGAGAGGAAATGTCTCTGAGACCACCACCGAAAAGCCCCCAGCACCAGTGAAGAGCTTGTCAAGGACATGGAGCCAGGCTTCTCCCAGTGGCATGTGTCTGGAGAATGAGAGGCAAAGGACATTAAGTGAAACCACAGAAGTTCAGAAGAGACAGCAGAAATATTTCCTGTGAGGACAACCAAGAAGAGGAGCCAGGTTGCCAAAGGAGATCTTTGGTCTCTCTCCCTGGAGGTTTTGAAGTGCACACTCTGAGTACAGTCCAGAACAATCTGTTCTGAACTTTCGAGCATGGGGTTGGACTAGAGGCCTCCTGAGGCCCCTTCCAGTCCAAATTACCCTGTAATCCAACATGGGCCAGAGAGGAATTAAGCTATGCAATATATTCCTTTGTGATTAGGGCAATATGAAATGTCACCAATGTTCTCCCCCTCAAGACATGCGTTGTTTCAAATTCTGCAGCCATGTCACAAAACTTACCTAAGCAAGTCTTAGAAATAAGCTGAAAAAAATCTTCCTTTTTTTTTGGTTCTGAAAGTTATGAAACATGAGAACAAGATGAAATAATGCATTGCTAAAACCAGAATAATTTGCAGCAGCATTCAATCAGATAGTTTAGAGGAAATAAAGCCCTAGTATTAGGTTATGCTAAATATAAAGAGCCAAACTAAGTCTGGATGTAACTCTTTAGGGTTTTGATTAAATAACTTGATACCTGAATGGAATATGAAAATACTTTTGAGTTTCTCACATAGCTAATGCCCTGATGGCCTGGAAAAGGGATTAGAAATTCAAAGACACAAGGAGAATTGTGTCAGAGCAAGAATTTGGCTGTAGGGAAACCTCAGAGCATCTCATAGATGCTTTCACTTAGTGATCTAACTATGACTAAATGTCTCCCCCAAACATAAAGAACAGAGAGGACATTGAATTATGTATAAATTATTAGTAGTATTACCTGGCTGACTTGGATTTTTAGACTGAAAATTTCAGGCCAGTCAAAAAGTGAATTATTAGTTATTTTTATTAGTTATTAACTATTATTAATTATTATGCATTATTAGCATCCTACAATGCTGCTACTAACTCTTATCTTCTGAACTTTAGCTGTCTTTTACCAGAATCTAGCAAGAGTTCTGAATCTCCACATCATTGAGAAGGCACGTAAACACAGCTATGTAATTATACTATAAAATCATGTCTATACTTCCTTAGCAAAGAAATCATTCAGTGTAAGCTATTGGAAGCAGAGATCCTTTCCTGTCAGTACCATTAGCATTCCTACTACTTAGCAAAAATATTAAAACAAATATAAAAGTACCTTGGACTGAAGTGAGAAAAAAACCAATACGTAACAAAAAGCAATCTTCTCAGGTTCTTGACATGTCAAAAATAGTTAACTGCTCAGCAGTCCCAGCCCTAACTTCTAATGGAATAAATCTAAAACCTTTGTCAATTAATTAACTTATCCCCGCATCTCAAATTAAGAAATCAAATAAAGATAAACATGTAATTTTCTTTTCTTCCATGCTTCAGTTCCCAAAAGTAATGCAAGCACATTTTCTATAAACAGCTTCAAATGATGCAAATGATGCAAAAGGTACAGTAGATAAATACAGGCAGAAATAAACCTCTGAAATGCTGTTCTCTATTTGTCTAGAAGAAGAAAAGAGGAAGTGTTGAAGTACAGAGGTGTTCAAAAGTAGGTGAATAAGACACTGCCTCTGAAAACTGACTGCAAAATTCCCAGTGAAGTTACTTCTGGACAGAAAAGGAAGCAAATACAGAAGGCACCCTCCAGTGCCTGCTTAATACAATGTCAAATGGGGCTCTTCCTTCTGTTCACTTCTAACAGCAGGGCAGGGCAGCCACCGGGATTTTTATGGTGGTGCAGCTCTGTCCAACCTGTAACTGTGCTTGGGACCTTCAGTCCAGCGATGCCATTTGTTGGACTCCTGATCCTGGGACTTTCTCTTTTACACGAATGTCTCTTGGTAATTCCAAATGTCAAGGAAAGAGAGAGTTGTTAGTCCCATTCTTTGACCAAATGGGTGTCAAAGAGACAAATTTAGGCTGAAAATGGTGGTGTCTTTCTATCACCTTGAGTTCAGCACTGGAGCTCCAGACTGATGTTGGGAAAGCAAGTTTGGATGGTTTCCTCTTGTGTAATTCTAAACTGGTTCCAGTGAGTAACTCTGCTTGATTTTCCACTTCAGTGGAGGGGTCTTCATTTACCATTATGCAGCACAGTGCTTAGGAGAGTTAAGGACTTCACTTCAGGAGCTGGTAATCAGACACCCAAAAATTTGCATCTCAGCAAGTGGCTGCTTACTGGTCATGTCCACTGCTGGCAAGAAATTTGTATCCTCCCAGTGAATTCTGTCCCTAAAACATAAGGATCCTAATTTGACACTGAGGAGTTCAAATGCTGTGATATTCTTTTTTCCTAAGACAAAAAGAAAGATTGTGGGAAGTACTTGCTTACGAATTAATAGATTATCAAAGAGAATGGGTTTGAATGTGAAAATCCAGCTGAAATAAATAAATTCTTAATTTACCTAATTTTAGAAAGATGATGGTAGGTTTTATGGGTTTCTTTCGTCTTCAGGGAGCCCATTTGCCATTTCTTCCACACACCAGAAGCCTCCATCAACCAGTGGTTGTTCTTGAGATATCTCACTATCTCAGGGAGAACCCCTGTTGCAATTTAAGTAATCTTCTTGTCTAACACACAGATGACAAATCTGAAGGTGAGACTCTTCTGTGTCTCAGTGTAAGGTAAGGATGTAACTAATTCATGTCAGCAGTCATATACTATATAAAACAGAAATTATTTCAGATTCTTTTAGGAATTCTCTAAGCCTAAGCCTATCAGCCCAGCAAGGTATTTGGACATCTCAGCTTAAAGCATATGAGCTACCCTAGGATTTCATGTGATTAAGATAACTTGAGTTCATTTACTGAAGCAGTTTGGCATGAAACACTAATCCTTCTCTTGCCTCCCTCTGACATGTATTACTGTGGATGGCAGGTACTCCAGTTTCATAACTGGGCACAGAATTTCCACAGTAGTTGTGGTTTTCAGAGAAATAGCATTAAAAATTACATCCAGGAACAGTTTTACCTATTTTTGCATTTAAAAAGGTGACATACAATTATAGGATTTGTACCTAGTGTAAAATTGTACATGCATTACATGTTTATAGAAGAGATCATACTTTCTAGGTATTCAAAATGACTCACGACAAAAGCTCTGCTACCCAGTGTGAACAGACACCCTCAAGTTTTCCAATAAGAGAGCTTCAGTTTATGGCAGAAATGACTCCTAAGGCCCCACTATTTTGACAGGTCACATAGACTACAGCCCTACTACCATTTTTCTTTGTGTTTTCTGTTTTGTTTTGTGTTTTGGGGTGGTTTTTTTTGTTTCATTTGTTTGATGGTGCTTCTTTTTTTTGTTGGGGTTTTTTTCTTTGGTTGTTTTGGGTCTGTTGGCATTTGGGGGGGGGGGTTG
>VYZP01005623.1:4940-17734 GCA_013400635.1 Hypocryptadius cinnamomeus
TTTTTGCAAGGTAAACAAAAATAAACCTGAACAAGATAAGCTATATGTCAAAACTTCATCTCTTCATCATGTGGTTTTGTGTTTATGTGAGGAAAAAAAATGCGGTGCATGAAATATTGTATTGTGGCTTCAGCCATCACCTGCATTATCGTATTAATGCTTGTGAGATGCTGAGCTTTAAAATCCATGTTTATATCAATACCCATTCTATTTTTATGATGTCTCAGGAGCTGAAATTACATTCTTTAGGAGGAATCTGACAATAATTATGCTAGCTGCTGTGCATTCTGCTATGAGGTGTAGTCCCTACTTCAGCAGAAGTGTCTGCCTGCCTGCGAGAGACCAGTCTACGGTGTGGAAGAGCGAGTTCAGCTAACACATCAAAAAAGCATAGAAGTTACCTGTCTTATTTACAGTTACTCTCTGGAAATTATTATTTTCAGGCTTTAAAGTGCTAACCAAGATTTTTTATGTCACACTGCTATACCATACTCTAAGATAAAGCTGGTTGTATCTAATGCATGCTTTATGAAGGAAAAAAAAAAGAAATAAAACGCCCGAATATGCCAAAATGGAAAAGGACATAATATTTCCCTGTGCAAGACATGAAAAAATAAACTGCCTTTAAAATGTGCTGAGCATTTTTTATTTGCTTGGTTGGTTCCTTTTGTTATTTTTTATTGTATTTTGAATTTGAGATTGAAACAAGGAAAACAACCACTTAATGCCTTTGATCCAATCATGCTTTGGAAGTGGACCCTGGATTAATGGGTTTAGGAATGTCCTGCTAAATTACAAACATCTGTAATGATCCTCCAAGGACAAACAGGGCACTGTGGTTCAATGAGTGGGTAATGAAATTGCTGTGTAGCCATCCTTATCAGCCAGCAAAAGTTTGCTGGTGCTGCAGGACAGGCTGCCCCAAAGTGCTGGAAAACCACTGCTGGCTTATCACTGTAATTTCCCCTATGTGTTCATAAAAACCTCCTATGTAATATTTATATCCACTTTTTAAGAGCAGACTAATTAGAGTCTGTCGCTTTGCCTTTTGTTAATGAATTCTCATACACAGCTTGACATTACTGAGAATATCAATGGTTTTAGCAAGTGTGTTTTTCAAATCCTGGCTGTGAAGGATATCTTGGTACAATATCTTCTCCTTCAAGATTTGTTTGGTAAAATTAAGTCTGGGTTCAGAGTGAATGTGATTTATCTATCACTGTGCACTTACTGTCCCTCTTGATCAATGCAATCATTTTTATGCTTTCAAATATGAACAATCTTAAATCAAATCAAGACATTACCTCCTTACAAAATTCTTTCTGAAGACAAATACTTTAAAAGCTGGATAAAGTCTCTTAAAATATTTAAAATATTTAAACATAATTTCATTTTCTAATCTGATCAAAACTAGAAGCATGGGGCTATAGTTTGGGCAGACAGCTTTTGTTTCTTCATGAACAGTTTAATTCAAAGAAGAATAGATCTTTGGGGGAGAACATTATAATCCACTATTCTTAAAGAGTAGTTTGAAAAAAATTAGACATTTTGAGTTAGCTATATCTGATCTACATCTCTTAATCTTTTGAGAATGCCTCATATCTGTCCCTTAAGATTAAAATTTTGTAAATCTCAGACTTCGTCCATGTAGAGGTGAAATGACCTTTACAGGACAGGTTTTTAATGTGAGACTATAATCTGATAATTAGGGTGATTTTATTGCAGACCAAATTAACTCTAGTCTCTACACTTTGCAGAGGTTTTTTTGAAGAGAAGGAGGAGACTCTTCCTGTTCTTGGCACCCCACAAATCCTTGGGTCTGTCCTCCAAGCTGATTCCCAGTGATGTTAAATGGTGATGTGGAGCTGAGGGGTGACCCACAAACACTGGGGAAATGCTCTAGACAACAAGAAAATGCAAGACCTGTTCACGGAGGAAACACTTTGACTCCAAACCTGTGGTTTTAGTGTGGCAAAAAAACAGATGAATATTTATAACCATCTAACTGCCTTTTCTTCTCTGATTGAAATGTCTAAAAAATTGAGTTTCCATTTCCTTTCTTTCCTCTTTTTTGGCAGCTTGAGGCTCCATTAAAGTGGAAAAATTTGGAAAATAAGTCAGAATATATATTTATAATCTGGGTAAACTATATAATACTATTGATCAAGACACAAGTATGAGGACAAGCAAAATACGTAGCAAGTTGTGAAATGGCATATCTCCTTTGAGGTATTGGTCTGTCAGGTCATTGTAGTTTCTTCTATTTACATCAGACAGGAATATTTGTCCTCTGTATAAATCACCATTTTTCTAGATAAACTTACTTCACTTCATACTTACTCTAAAAATGCAAGAGAGCACAAATGTCTGAAAAGGGGGGAAAAGATACTTACTGAAAATTGGGATCATGTCTTTTGGTTACAGAATAAATAATATATTATTCAAGCATTCTGCATATCATTCAAGACAGTGGATGTCTAATTATACCTAACCTCCTACCAGAGAAACTTGTGAAAAAGATTCTGTAAAGAGATGAGGATGTCATTTATTTATTACTTTCGTTCTTTCACCTGTGTGTGGCTGGCCACGTACTTACCAACTTGGAGAGTTAAGGGGAAAAGAAAAATTGAAGGATCACATCCCTGATCTAAGAAGTAAGTGTAGAACTAGTGTAGGTACAAACCAGTTAAAAGAAAAATCAAACCAAACCAAAACACCACACTTAACTTTGTATATAATTTTAAAAGTTTATAACAATATCCAAGTAAATTGAGGTTGACTGGTGATAATGGAATCTATCATACTGCTTATGTTAGCAGTATAAACAGATATTTTTAAAACATTTTTTTTTTAGTATAGATGTTTTTAAACTTTGGAGTTCATTACTGTTTTGCTGAAGGTCTGGTTGTGTCCCAATATGTCCATCACAGAGCATGGGCTGACTTTATGACTAGATAACCTGACATAAAAAGGAAGAATCAGTAGATGTGCCAACTACAAAAGGAAAGGCAAAATCAGGAAAAGCTCCTCAGAGGATGAAGTACAACCAGAAGAGGACATAAAAAGTGACAAGGTGTCATTCTCAGAGTACTTAAGTAGCATGAGGAAGATGAGGTCTGATAATAAATAAATAAATAAAAAGGCTGAAGTTTTGAGATCCTTTGACCACTGCTTTGTAACTGTTTTAACTGTAAATATAAGTATGCTTTATTTCCATATATATTTACATGTACATTGTATATACAAAAATATATAAAATAGGTATACAATTCATATAGGCTGATCTGTAGACCTAGGAAATTATCATCGTGATGGAAATATTTAGAAGATTGACGAAGCAGCCCTGTTTCAAACCTCATAGCAGCATTCTGCAGAGCTGACGTTCATTAGTGACGTGCAGTAGTTGGTTCTAAATCATTGTCAGGCATTCTCATTGCTTATGCAAAAAAAAAACCTTTAAGAAGCTTAAATAAACTTTTTTTTAATGTACAGAATGACATGGTGCTGATGAATACAGGGAGTGCTGGTGGTGAAAGTCCCTGATGGTTTCAGTAGTGAAGCTCTGGGTGATGAAGCCTGGAGTAGAGTGGGTGACCTTCTGCCCTTCTCTCCTCTCTCCTTCCCCATCAGACTCCATCCCAGAATAAAAGGGAGCAATCACATCTGCTCTCAAAACAGTCAATCATGAAGACCAGGATTTTTTCTAGTTTCAACACACAACTGCCCCACCTGCTCAGCATACTTTATTGTTGAAGAATTTCACACTTTGGATGACTCCACCACCTCTCACTTTGCCCATTCACCTTTAAGTATTAATTGCGCATTTATGCCAGGAAGATGGAGAGAGAAAATTGACAAGGCCTGCAGGGACAGGACCCAGGGAATGGCTCCCAGTGCCAGAGGGCAGGGCTGCGTGGGATCTTGGGAATGAGGAATTGTTCCCTGGCAGGGTGGGCAGGCCCTGGCACAGGGTGCCCAGAGCAGCTGGGGCTGCCCCTGGATCCCTGGCAGTGCCCAAGGCCAGGTTGGACACTGGGGCTTGGAACAAACTGGGATGCTGGGATACATGTCCTGGTCCATGGCAGGGTGTTTGGAACTGGATGGGCTTTAAGATCCCTTCCAAACTATTCTGTGGTGATTCTATGATACATCTATCTCACCATAATTATGCAATTTATGTCTGTTTTCAAGCCAAGCATGCCAATTGTGTAATTTTTAGTCTAAAACTAATCCATGAATGCAGTTATCCTCTGATTTGGATACAGTTCTGCTAATGAGATCAGGTAATAATGGGACTTAGACAAATTAGCACAAATAATGAGGTAATAGGTGGTCAGTCTGCAGGGCAAAAAGTCTGACAAGGTGCTGCTTAGAAGAGCTCTTTTTTTTTTTTTTTGTGGAAGAGTGTGGTGACAAGATATTGGAAACCAGACCATTCAAGCCCCATGCAGCAAGAGAGGAAATAGGCAATATATATTTTGATGATAACAAGGGTTTTGACTCTGTTGTAAACCTGTATTGATGTTTGAAAAACTAGTCACATAATTATATGATGTTTCTATGACTGTAGAAATAGGCAGTTTTAGAAATGATGTAAAAGTGAGTAGAAAACCATCACTATAACAACCATAAGCTTTATATTCCACAAGAAAGTATACATCATGTGATTGTGTAAAAATCAGCAATATTTTAATTATTTAGAAGGAACAATGCTCACTTTTAAATTAATATTTGGATCAATCTGAGGTAGATTAAAATGTCCCTGGAGAATGGATTTGAGTTCAAAGCAGATTAAAAATAGACAAAATTCAATACATATCCTACTGAAAAAAAAATAAATTCATATTATAGTCAATGACCATCTGAGGATGACCTAACAAAGGCATAAAGTTGCAAAAAAGCAATTGTCATATGGGGTACAGTGTAGCCTACAAGATTAGTGAAGTAATTATTTCATTCAGCTTTGGCAAAGTCCCTTTGGTGTTCTGTGTCCTTTCAGATGCCAGACTTCAAGGGTTTATCTTTATAAGCCTGGATATCTTTCCTGGAAGAGAACTTGATTACTCTCCAATCAGCAAAAATGCGAAGCCCTCCTCCAGCCACAGAGGATTTTTCCCTGTGTTCTTAAAGACTGAGCAGATTATTTTCTAATGTCCAGTCATGTTCATGGACATTTGTTGGTGCTTCTGGTTTGGCAGAACCAAACCAGCACAATCAGGTGACATTGGAAAATACACTTACAGTGATAACTCCTGCTAATGATGAGTAACAGATGCTCTGTTTTGCCTCATGGACAACGGGTTGTTTGTGAATATAAATACAAAATAACTTGTTTTGAGGTTGACAGCAGTGTGTTTTAAACTCTAAATTTAAGAGCTGGGCTTTTCTGTTGTTGGTTTTTTGGCCTTGTTTTCTGTCTCCTTTTCAATGTCCTGGTGTGCATCTACATAAGTTTGAAGCCTAGATGAATAATTGCATTAATTACTGCATGGCTGAGTGCTTACTACAGACACCCTTAGAGCCCTTGCAAAGCCTTGCAATTCGTTCCTTCAACTGGGAAACTCATTAATTCAGTCCAATTTCATTTAAGCCTCTATGACTTCACTTCAGAGTTATCAAGACAGAACGACTCTGTCTGCCCATAAAGTTTCTTTCAGCTACAAGGTACAAGGAATTGAATTAGGTAAGAAGTCTGAAGTCTTATGTAGAGTTGAATACAGTCAAATAATCTCACCTGTAAGTGAAAGGAGGAATAATGATTGCATGAGAAGGGAAGAAGAGGAAACAAATAATGGGGCACTGGTGGTGGAGAACAAATTGTCCTTGTCTAGCTCAAGCTGATGTAACTGACATGTTTAGAGTTTTGGGTGTAAAGGAGAAGACATTCTGACCTCAACAGCTGTACAGTTGTTTGTAAACTGCTGATTTTTGCAATATTTAGAAGCATGTAACACATACTCAGAAAAACTTCATCATTTTGTTCTCTGTACTCTTACTCACAATTGATTTAATGTGAAATTAGCCTCTAGCAAAAGTGGGAAGTATGAGTTTCTCTTAGAAAGAGAATTCATGGGAAAAACCCATCCTTAAAAGTACTTTTCACTATCCCAGCTTGCTCCAACCTGGCCTTGGACACTTCCAGGGATCCAGGGGCAGCCACAGCTTCTCTGGTCACCCTGTGCCAGGGCCTGCCCGCCCTCCCAAGGAAGAATTTATTCCCATTATCCCATCTAACCCTGCCATCTGGCAGTGGGAAGCCATTCCCCCTTATCTTGAATCACTTGATATCCCCTGTGCTGCTGTGTGGATGTGTGTAGGTGTGAGGATCATATTTTGGAGCTCTATAAAGTTTTCATCCTGTGTTTCCATGCCTTTTGTGAAGCCAGAATTACCACAAATTTTGCAAACTTTTTTTTCTTTTTCCCTGTAAGTTTCTAAATTTAAAGCCTTTGAATCATATGAAGTTTCCCTCTTTTGCATTCACACTTTTGTAGGATGAGTCCCTGTTTTAACTTCTCCAGGGAAATCCATAATGAATCCAAAATCCTGAGTGGATGACAGCATTACATGCTCCCTCTGTGTAGGTGTAACTGATGGCCCAGGTGCAAGTAAGCTGCTGCCTCTGACTCAGTTCCATACTCAACCAATTTCTTCATTTATTTGGCAGCTTTTCTAGGACCATTTTTGCTCAAATATTTTATAACTTACTTTCTGTCAGCCTTACAAGTGTTAGAGCTCAATAAATGGGAAGAATAATCAGTGTGTGCTCAAAGACAACTGGATTAATTTAGGCACCATTTGCTGTACACAAAACAGTCAGGCGACAAAATTTATCAGTTAGAATGTGCAATAAATTTTTGGAAATGATTGGTTACATAAATCATTTCATGAATCATGAATGTGTGCAAAAATCAAACACATTGCTGCCTGGGCTGAGTCTTTGTTTCGGTGTAGCTTAGTCTGGTGTGCTGTAAATATTTCTTAATATTCCGACTTAAGGCGCTGAGTGAATAATTCAGCAAAGCTTATTTTACCTTAAAAGGCATTTATAAGCATCCTCAAATAAAATTTCTAATTGGATGCATTGTTTATAAAATATTTGCCCCCTGAAATTCTCTTATCACATGCTTAGGGCTGGAAGGTACATTTTTTTAATTTGTCATTTTGCTTTATTCATTTCATACAGGAAAAAAATGATCTGTGGTTCAGTCAGCTGTACTGTGATGTTGCTGGACCTGAGACACATAAGTTCAAATTTTCAAAGGCAGGAATATTTAGTGGCTGACTGCCTTTGTGATTTTCTTCCCCTTTTTTCATCCCATAACCCATGGTTACTTATTAAATTCTGTCAGTCTGGGTAGGAGGGCATTTATCTGAGTCCATTATTTACCACTTTTTCCAGCAGACCTGAAACTCAGAGGTCTCCTGCTGCTACTCAGGGTGTGAGGGAAGCATTTCCTCACTCCCCTCAGCTCTGCTCTGCAGTTCCTCCATGTGATGGAAGGAGGAAATTCTCTGTCTCTCTGTCTCAAACTGAACCATGCCCACAATCTTAAAAAATAATGAGGATTTTCAACATGCTCTGCTTTAAACTGAGCCTGTGTGGGGGTTTTTGTTATATTTTGTTTTCATTTGTTATCACCACCATAAAAAATGAAGTGACATTTTTAAAGGAAGTTGAGAGTGTCAGTTATGCTTCTTAATCACAGAATCCCTGGTAGAACAAGAAGGATCAGTAGGAGCCTCAACAAGAGTTTCCAGTTTTTCCATGTACCAACATGACAGTAAAATAAAGCTGTCACCCAAGTGCAAAGGAAAAAAAAATTAAAATCAAAGAACTCAGAGTTAAAGATTATACTCCATTTGGAAGAGGGCTGGTGGCCAGGTGGAAACTCTTTTATTGTTTTTGGTAGGGAACTTGTCTATTCATATTGATGCTGTTTTCTTGTACTGCATTGTTTCTCTGTATTCGAGATCCATTCAGATGAAACCACTAAAAGCCTTTAATAGAGTTGTCTTTTATTCATGATAGAAATTTAAAAAAAGAAGCAGGAAAGTAGGAATTTTTCATCCTGAAAACCTTATGTAGGAATGTAGATTGTACAAAATTGCAATGCAACATAAATATAATATCTTTCACATTGGAGTAACTTCTGAATAAGTATATTGTATAGCTAATGTTAGTGAAAGAGCAAAAATTTAACAAAGCATCAGAGATTAAAAAGCCCCAAAACTGAAGCAAAGCTTTCTTTTGCTAAAATATAAAAGGTGTCCTAAATATGCATCCAATTTGCTTCTAAAATTTCCTAAGATGGTGAGTGTTGAAAGTATTTAAAATATAATTTATTCTTCTAAGCATGTTTCTAAATCCCAACCAAGATTAATACTGAGAGAGTAAATATTCATTTTGTAGACAGATGGGACCAAAGGAGGCAATTAATAGGTCTTCCTGCTATGTGGACTTTATTCTACTGCTATCTGTTAATGCTGCCAGAAAGTTCCCTCATTAATCATAGAATTCTTTCCTCTTTAATATAGACACTGTCCAGTGGGGGGCTTGTGACAGCTTAATGAAAAATTCCTCTTTACATATTTAGATGAAAAATCTGATGTCTTTTTTTTCCCCTTTCATATTGGCTCCTTTTCTGGTGCCTTTCTGTAAGACGCAATGCCATAAATTACACTTGTCCTATATACCCATCAATCCAATAATTTGCCTTCTCTGTGCTCCTCACTGTAATCCATAATTTATATGAGGCTCCCTGACATCAGAGAGATCACATTTTGATGCGATTCAGAAACACCCTTCACTTCATCACTCTTAATTTGTGGACAACTTTTGGTTTTCCAGTGTTTTTTGGGACAGCGGGGCTCTACTTGGCACCAAAATGAACCGTGGCTCTCAGAATGTTCTGTCCTGTGCGTGGAGAGAAATCTCTGTGAGCACTTGAAAGTTAACCTGAGTGATTGATACCACCCCATTGTGGTTAATAACAGCTTTTTCTTCCAGGTCACACATTAGCTTAATTTTCACAAATAACTTCTTTACTCTGTACTCTACTCCCAAGACATCACAGCTATATTTCATATCACCACCCAAGTGACCAGAAAAAGACAGAGGCTTTTATGACTTTTTTTTAATTCTTAATTTATTTTTTTTTCATAAATGAAGCAAGTGTATTCCCACAGAGCTATTTAACTTGGTTCTTTCTCTGACGCTTGTAAAACATGATGTACCAAATCTGTCTCTACTGCAGCTTGAAAATTTGCATCCAAGCATTTGTTCTTCTTTTTTTTTGGTCAATTTCCACAATGCTCAGGCATAGCAACTCTTCTATCCTTGGTGCTGTTGGACAGGGTAAGATGGTGATAAAAACACAATATGTTTGTCCTTTTCTAGAAGCAGACACACATCCTGCAATGTTCAAGTGATCAGATTTCTCACGGAGCATTAATTCCACAGCAGTGCTCTGACATCAGCAGCCCCATTACCTCATGGGGCTGCACTCAGGAGGAGCAATAACTTGTTTTTCCAAGGCTTTCTCATCCCAAGAAATGGAGATTCCATGGAGATGACATGGCTGAAGTCAGATCACAATTTTCGTTTGACTTTGACTTTAAATTTCCTCTGTCTTGAAGACAAACTATCAATTTATTTTCATTTATTTTCATCACATTTTTAGAGCAAAAAAACCCCAAAAAACAAACAAAAAAAACCAAACAAAAAAACCCACAAACAAACAAGCCCCCCATATAAACAAGATTATGCATGTTCAGAAATAGATAAGGTGACAATTTAGATTCAGACTTTCTATGCTCCTCTATGTGTTTGAACCTGTTATTACCTGGGTCCATCATACTTAAAAATAGGCAAATACACCAAGAATAATCTACAGAGATGTTGAGTTTGCCCTGGAAACAGACAGTAAGTTCAGGAAAAACTTCCTCTCCACCCGTATTTTCTTCGTTACTTCTAAATGCTCATCAAAATTATATGTTTTTAAGGTTTAACTAAAAGGCATATTGCAAATCAGGTGTATTAAAGCAAAATTTTTTAGGAACATTGGAAGTCTTGCCATCAATTCAAATAAAATGTATTTTGTGACAATGAGATATCTGACAAAATTGATGATTGAGTGTCAGGAATGCAAATGAAATTGCAGTTTTGTGCCTTTCTTCAGTTTGGGGAAATATGTCTCTGTCTCACAATTACACAGAGAATGATTTATGCCATTATCTATACTAAAATGGGTATATATACATATATATAATATTAATACACTAGAAGCTGAGCTTCTAAATTAAAAGCATCTTCTTGGCCTAATATGTGTTAGTTACCTGATGAAGTCAAGAACTTTCAAGGTCAATCTTTTAATCAATTTTATAGGATCAGGTTCACCTAATTTTTTTAATGCAGTCTAATATTGCATTTTAGGCACAGTAATTTAAAACTCACTAGTCTAATGAAAAGACTAAATGTTTATGCTGCTTCAGGAGAATCATTTCACAGTACATTAACAGTGTTTTTATTGGAATCAACTGGAGCACTGCATCTGTCAGGTCAGGGATATGTAGGAATGGATGGGAGCAGAGTTTGGGACATAACAAATTCCTGGGTCCTTTGGCCTGGCCAGCTCTGAAATCAGTGTGGCCAATGGATCCTGGTTGTGTCTCCTTGCTTTTAGGGAATGGGAGAAAATGTCCCACAAGACAGGCAATATCTTTTCCAGGGTATTCCTGCTGTGATTTGCAGAGGGATTGCTACGGGATTCCACATTTTTGAAAGCTGCTCACTCTGTTTCATCCAGGAGTTTCATTTAAACTCAAAATCTATGAAAATTTAAATCAAATATAAAGGAGGAAAGAATTTTAAATGTTCAAGTGCTCTTGGAAGCTGTCTCAGGAAAAAGAACACATATATCTCAGGAACATGCTCTAGTCTCATGTTACCAGCTTGATTTAGGTGTATCATTCTCAGTTCACGTCAAGGCTCTATCACATTATTAAAATATGATTTCTTAAGGTGAACGAGAGGCTAAAACAGACTGTGCTGCGCCTCAACAAATATTTTAACATTGTTCTGTGAAGGAGGGGAGGCATTTAAACAGGAAAGATTGCTGTAGATTGCAGAACAACAACAAATGTCTTAGATAGTTTCTTAAAATACATAAAAATCCTATTCAAAGACTTGTTCTAAACAGGAAAAAGGGATTAAACTCAGTGAAAAGGGTAAGCCCCTCCTACTTTTATCCCAAATGTCCAGCATTTACCCTTGGAATGGTTTTACTTCTTATCCACCCAAATCAGTTTGGGCTGAAAAATAGAGGAAGTTTGTAATTTATTTTAAAAAAATACAGGTATAACAGGTGGAAACAAGAGAGGAAAGAATACATCCATACATTTAACTGGCAACAATTGATGCAATAATGTGAAATGATTCTGAAAATGCAAATGAATCGTCTGATTCCAACTGAAAAAGATAAATAATTTGTGCAAAGCAGTAGAGAGTTGTTCTTGGAAAGAGTGATAGGATATGGCATCTGGTGTGATTAAATATGAGAGAAATCTTTTTAAGCAAAACCAAAAAGAAATGTCTTTAATGCATGGAATTAGATGCACTAATGGTGCAGGAATTAGAGGCACTTCTGTAAGGATGAGGTCCTGGAGAAACTTTTGAGAGTGACAAGTTTGGAAGTGTTGGGGACAGGAAAAACAGTGAATTCCTGGAGGTTTTCAAGTACAAAAATTAGCAGTTTAGGAAAAAGATTGCACTGTAGGTGTTATAATTGTAAGCAGTCATTGCTATGAAGTATTTGTGATTGCATTTCCCCAGTTTCCTGCAGCCAATCAGAAGAGTATTGAAAACATTTATTTTAAGAGTATCCTGCTACCTGATGCTTTTTGTTGTATAATTCCACTTCAGGCTGTGCTATGTTCTGCTGAATTCAGTGACCACTTCCTGCTGATTTTTCTTCCTTTGTTACGTGTTTCAATTTCAATTTTCATTTACATTTTTATGATTTAAGTTCTTGCAGAGGGAGTTGAATACATCCAGAAAACCCACAGTGGGAAAAGTAAAGATTTTAAAGACAGTAAGAATGTTCACTGTTGCCTTCACCTCTGTGGAAACTTTTGTCACTTAACTCTTTATCACATGATTCACTGCTAATTAGTTTATAGCTCTGTGATGCTTAGTGTCCCCACTGGGGGTATTAAGTTCACAAATTTTTTACTGATATTAATTTTAGTGGAAGGTATTGAACCACTTAGAGGACTGAAGTCATGCTGGTAAGTCCTGCTGTTGAATGCAAACCAAATAATCCTAAAAATTATTGGTCTAAAAGGTAATGATAAGGACTTTCAATTTTTTGTTGGTTTGGTTTTTAATCTTTGAGTTAATCCTTTGTGTTTTCTCAGTGTAGTCCCATTTGATGTATTCCTAAGGAGAAAACAGAGCACAGGTGGCAAACTATGCCATGAAGTATTTAATAAAATTAAACTACTTTTTCTAATTAAGAGAAATTAAATATCAGTAAAAGTCTTTATGAAAGAGGTCAGATTAACACCACTGCATAAATTACTGCATGAATGTTAAAACTGCAAATGAAATAAGCTGCTGCAATAGACCTTGAAGAAATATTTCCAAGAAAGCATAAGGTGCCAGAAAGAGATGGGCTGTGGGAATGTCAGAGGTGAAATAAGAAAGTAAATTAAAATTTTTATTGTAAATGAGAAGCAACATTCAGATGTTAATAAGCAGGAATGGACAATGTAGAGGAAAAAATAAAAGCAGT
>VYZP01005624.1:0-11338 GCA_013400635.1 Hypocryptadius cinnamomeus
AGGGCTTCATTCTAACATAACTTCACACACTTTGTCAATAGAAAGGATTTGTGGTTTTCTTCTTGGAATTTCCAGAACAGAACAACAAGCTATGAATGCTTGGGGGCACAATTAAAAGTGTATTTCATAAAAGTCAACCTTACTTCGAAAGGAAAACAGATTATAAGCTCACAAATGCAACTCTGGGACCCGTATTTACTTGTGGGTATAAATTAGCCATGCTATGGTACTCCATTTCATATGCCTACATATAAATGACAATATGGAAAATGTCAGGTATTATGTGTCTAAGTGTTTTCAGAGTGGATGTAGAGAAAAGACCCCGTAAATGGGTGTAGAGAAAGGAGAGAAAAATCTTTCTCACCTACTTTACAGAATGAGTACTAATTATTAACCTCCAAAGTATATAATAAACCCACTTAAGACTTTCATTTCACTGTTGTCATCACCAATAGGTCATGTTATGTACAGCTTTAGGCTTTTCTCCTTTAATGCACCACACATTGAAAATTGAGCACAAGAATGCATTAAACTTCCAAATCAGTATGTATATTTATTGATTATTTCATTTCAGCTGGGGTCATTAACAATCAGCCATTGAAGGAGTAGTTTTAAGCCTTTTTTATTCCCTAGCACCGCACTACACACAGGAACACTGAATAAGCCTTCTGCTACATTTCAAGGTCTCTAACACAAAAGTTTATTTTGAAAGAAAGGGACAGACACATCCATCTCTGAAGAAGTGAAATATGCTCTGATGCAGATTTTCTGTAGGTAACAGTTTTGATTCAAGAAATCCAGAAATTGTAAGCTAAAACTAGCAAGTTAGGGTTGAATACAAGCTGTAGAAAGATTTGTCAGATGCTACAGCCAAGTAATGACTAGAGAAAAAAAAAAAAGGCTAAAAATGTTCTTTCATATTTTCCTACATGACTCAAAGCATTCTGCTTTCCTTCTTGCCTCCCAGTCCTTGTCCCCCTGACAAGCTCCATCAGTAACTGCACACTGGGGTCTGGGAGCAGATTTTCCATTTGAAAAATGCCATTAGCTCCCATATCTAGAGCTCATGCCGAAGGTCCTCAAGGGAGGCCTAGACAGGCCACAGGAACTGACTACACATATTGCAGGGCAAAAATTGGAAAAAGATGGGACTCAGATGTATGAAATCTACCTCTAAGTTCTTCCACTGCTTGTACTTTTCAGCATCTTCTTCTCATTCCTCTCTTCCCTACAACTCAGCCCTCCTCCTTTCTAGCAGTCCAAACTACTTCTCCCTTGCTCCTTCCATCTTAATCCTCCTTTAGACCTTCCAAATGTCTCCACAGGTAAACACACCAATTACTTTTCTTGTTAAAACTCACTGTCTTCTGGGTTTTACCTTGTTCTTAGGTTGTTTCCCCATAATGAAAACCTCAGCCTCAGAGGCACACTTGTAATCCCTTTTCTCTTCCAGAACTCCTGTCGGTTTTTGGATGCAATTTGATACTGGCTAGTGGGGTGATACAGAGGGATGAGGTTTAACAGCTCCTGCACATCCCTTGGAGTCACCCACACCATGTGAAAACCAGCAGGCTACAAAATTCCTTGGCTACCCTGTTTGCACATAAGTTTTCAGGCTATGCTCATGCCTACTGAGATTACTTATCTTTTTTTCAGAAAGCTAGTGTCAGTGTTGATTCTCCCTGAAGGTAGTAGGCATCAGGTGGGAATTTGGTAAGCTTCTGTATATAAGACCATCTGGGGCAGGCTAAGATTTTTGGCCATGGTAAATCAGCTGCTGATTCCAGTCTCCTGCTGGTTCCCATCAGGCAGGTCTCAGTGTCCTGCCCTGCTTTCAAGGTGTGGCTGCATGCTCATACTTTCAGTCATTATGGAAAAATAAATAATTAAATAAATCTGGAACAGGGGATTTTGTTACTCGGCTTATCAGGAACTTCCAATTAATTTAATCAAAATACTGAAATCAAAATCTCCCTACATTTCCCATGGAAGCTCCGACTTTCAGTGCAGTTGAAGTAGAGGATGAATTCCTAAAATATTGAAATAAAAACTTTAAAAATAAATACTATTATTATACATATTGCAATGTAAATCATAATAGGTAAGCCTAGAATAATTTTACCCTGACTTCATGTAAAGATGGAAAACAACAGTACATAGTTTGAAAGGCAGCCATAGCAGTATGCCCACTTTGAATAGAATATCCTCTAATTTTTTTCCTTTGGGGGAAAGAGCATGTAAACTCATTTTTTCTAATTACATGGAAAAAAAAAAAAAACCAAAAAACAAAACACTAAGTTAAAATGAGATGAAATGTTGATCTTCCCATTAGAAAATATGATTATGAAGTGCTGCTCTTCTGCTATATTAATGATAATGAAATTCATACAATTTCTTCACTCTTACAGCTTTTCATTTCCATATGATACTATAGCCCACTCAGCCCTATCAATGGCAGAGGTTGTATCAGTTTATGTACAAGTAGCAGCCTCATTTAGAGGAATAAAAGTTGTTTCTGTTGGTTTGCTTTTACAGAGGAATGTAGAATAAATAATTAACCCAGTGCCCCCTTTCCTGCTTGTTTACCATTGTGCAATTACCCAAAGCTCTGATGGTTCCAGAGCCATGGCAGTCATGGCAAGAAGAAGGGTTACACTGAACACCCACTAAAAGCTGTGGATGTTGGTGTTAGTGCAGGAAGGCATCACAGGCACCACCCTCTGCTTGTTTCCTTCTCACCCACACCTACTTTCATTCTTTCAAGTTCGTAGGACTAAATCTTTTTGTGAGCTGTAGGTGGTACTTTCATGAACGTGGCATCTGTAAAATGGAGAAAAAAAGACACAAATATTCTAAAGAGAGCATAATGTCTATGTCTCACTTGGTTTTTTTTAGTATTTTTTAACTCATCTATATTTGGAAGAAAGCATCTGAGTATCTCTTAAATTCTTAGAACCAATTATTTTCCTCAGGTTTCAAAATCCATATACCCTATTTGCAGGTTACTATCACCTATTGACCAGGACCTGAATATCTGTGCATCAGAGCTTTGCACAACTGATGCATATCCTGAGGTATGTCAGATGATGGAGTTACACATATAAAGGTATTACACAAATTCTGAAGCAGCCTCTTTTAGTGCTTCTGGATTGCTAAATTGAGCCATCTGGGATCTCTTTAGTCAAGTTTAATTTCAGTGGTTCAGATCACTGGCCAAAATACTTCCCAACATTGGCATAAACTGTGCTTCGAAACAATGTCTGCGACTTTCTGAAAAATTCTATATGCTCTGGAATTTCCAGATAAATTGGATAGCAATTTTTTTTTTCTTTGAGAAGACATTAAAGTTCTGAAACCACCAGGTTACTACTGATTGGAGCTCTAAGCACAGGTAAAAAAATGTAGCCCAGATTGAGGAAGGAAAGGAATTAAATGCTCTTCACTGTTATTTGATTTGTTTAGTTCACAATCTCTCTTGATCAAGAGAAAACTGTTTTTTCCCCTTCTTTTTTCCTACATATTTGCAGCTAGATTCTGGTTCAATGTGTGCTGGTGTCACTGCCATGGATGTAATGCAACACTATGCATTCTAGCATTAAAACTCCATAGCTAGATATCTCACTTACTTGAATAATCTTGCTTCTTTGAGGAAGGAAATGATCTGATTTTCTAAATTATTCCAAGGCAAAAAAACTGCTGTGTTGGTTGACATCCCTATCAGTTTGGACTAAATTATTTTTTATTTCCATAAATTAAAGGACTAGAGGTACTCAGTGTACTCATCTAATTCATCTTTTTGCATAACACAGGTCATATGATTTTTCTGATTTGGCTCCATTTGAATCAGACTATCTCATTTAGAAAGAGCATCTAAACCTGATTTTAAAATTACCAGTGATGGCCAATCAACCAAATCACTTAGCTGGCTTTCCAGTTAAATGACCTCATTTTAATTTTATTTTGCTTTTAGGAACATCTAATATCTGATTTCAATGCACCTATGAACTGCTTCCAGACTCCACTCATATTTCTGTCTGCTGGACTGAAGAACACATTATTAAAGTTTCCTCTGCCATGTAGTGAGTACATATTCATTAAATTACTATTTAAATTTCCTATTTACAAATAAACCACATAAAATCATAGACTTTATCCCTTAAAAAAAAAAAAGTGTTTTAATCTTTGAAATAGGTTTTGTACTTTTTTATTGCTCTTTTCCTATTTTATTAACAAACCTCAAAAACTGTTCATGACAGAGCTGTACAGACTCTTCAAAGGATGATGGGATAATTGAGGTGGGAAGGGACCTCTGGAAGTTTCTACTCCAGCTGGTTGCTCACAACAGGATGAGCTTGGCCACCAATATGTGTTGCTCAGGGCTTTATCCTGTCATCCTTGAAAACCCCATGGACATCTTCAATTTAGGGCTCAGAGTCTCAACCTTAAACACTTCCAGGGCAACCTGGGCCAGTAGTAGTTTTATTACTCTCACTGTAAAATATTTAAACACAGTCTAACTCTATGCTCTGTCAGTTTAAAAACATTACTTCTTATCCTTTTTCCACAGCTTTACTTAGAGTCTGTCCACTTGTCCTTGTCTTTCTTATAATCCCCGTTTAGTATTTAGAGGCCACACAGATGTCTTCCCAGAGACTTTTCTTCTAGAGGCTCAACAACCCCAAATCTCTGTCTTTTCTCACAGGAAAGATGTTTCATGCCTCTAATAATTTTTGTGGTTCTATATTGGAGCCACTCCAGCAGGTCCATGTCCTTCCTGTGCTGGGATGCCAGAGCTGGAAGCAGCATTGCAGGTGGGCTCTCACCAGAGCAGAGGGGCAGAATCCCCTCCCTCATTCCCCTACTGCCCAGGGTGCTCTGGACGCAGCCCAGAACACATTTGTCTCTCTGCGCTGTGGGTGCCATGGCCAGGGCATGTCCAGCCTCTCCTCCACCAGCACTCCCAAGTCCTTCTGGGCAGGGCTGCTCTCCATCTGCTCATCCCCAGCCTGGATTGACACTGGGGATTTGCCACGTCCCAGGTGCAGCACCATGCACTTGGTCTTGTTAACTAAACCTCATGAAATTCACATGGACACATTTCTCAAGCTTGACCAGATCCCACTGCATGGTATCCCATCCCTCTGTCATGTCAACCACATCACTCTGATGTCTGATGTCATCCTGTTGACTACCTCCTTGAACAGATAGAATTTTGCTCTCATAGAATTCTTCTTCATAGAATCCTTCTTCATAGAATTTGGTTCTGATTCTTGCCTTTCCCATATTCCTCAGGACTGTCAATTCCACCATTTCATAATCACTGCAGCCCGTATTGCCTGGAAGCTTGATGTTCCCAATTAGCTCAGTTGTGTTGGTGACCAACAGGCCCAGGTTCCATCTGCTTCAGCAGGTCTTTTACCCTAAAGGTCTGTCTGGCATATCAACCTTCTGTTCCTTGTGAAGGAGGTCATGATATGGGGCATAGGCCTTTCTGACCTTGGGAACACATCTGGTGTAGATGGATCATCTTCCACACCACCAATTAACTTACCTTTGACATCCAGAGCCTCACACCTGTTGTACAGAAGGACCTGGGAAGGCAAGGAGGGCAGAGAGTGGGTTCACCTGGCACCCCGAATATGCACTCACCTCCATTCACTCCCTTTCATTAAGTTATTGCATTCTGCCTGGCAGGGGGCAGATGCTCTTTGTGTTGGTTTTCTTCCTGGGGAGTGTTCCTGTTTCTGCCTATGTTGGTTTTGCCTGGTGTAGGATTAATTTTCTTCATAGTAGATAAGACGGGGCCATGGTTTTGATTCACGCTGGACACAGCACTGCAAATACAGGGATATTTTAGTGCCTCACCAGTGAGTGGTTGAGTAGGGATAGAACCAGGATGGCAGACCTCAGCTGACCTAAGGGATATTCCAATCTGAGCAGGTAAAGCTGGTGGAAGAAGGAAGCAGGGGGACATTTGCAGCACAGGAAGCAGGGGGATATTTGCAGCAAAGGTGTTTCTTTTCCCAGGTCACTGTTACACATGTTGGAGCCCTGCTTTCCTGGGAATGGCTGAACACCTGCCTGCCCATGGAAAGTGGTGTATTAACGCCTTGTTTTGATTTGCTTGAGTGTGCAGCTTCCGCTTTACTGTCTTTACCTCAACCCAGGAGTTTTCTAACTTTTACTTTCCCAATTCTCTGCCACTACAGCAGAGGGAGTGGAGCAGAGTACTGTATCATCCTCACAGGGAAGAATTTCTTCCTAACATGTAATTTAACCTACCCTCTTTCAGTTTGAAACTATTCCCCTTTGTCCTGTTGCTACATGTCCTTGTAAAAAGTCCTTCTTCAGATCTCTTGTAGCACCTTTAGGTACTGAAAGGTGCTATAAGGTCTCCCAGGATCTTTCTCTTCTCAAGCCTGCAATGCTCATCAGTAGCATACGGCATTTATCACTTTGAATTGTTTGGGAGATGGGGTAATTGGAAAGTAAAATGTCTTCCACAGTATAGAAAATATAATATCAAGTACTGAAATGACTGAAAAGTTGAAATGTGCTGTGTACCTTTGAGTGCAGTGCCTTTGAAAACTCATCCTGAGTAAGATAAACTGAACTATCTGAACAAGAAATCTCAAAGACATGTTGATATTAAGCCAATATTTATTATATTGAATTTCTCCCTGCTCTGAAAATCTGTGTAGTGGCAATAAAGATCAGTCCATTCTGTAGGGAAGGTCATCTCTGGTAACATCTCTCTCCAGAGGACCAAAATAGACCCCTAAAGAAAATAAACCTAAACCACATCTTGTGTAGGATGCTACATTAACAGTATTTTGGAGCAGAGGAACTTCAGAAAATTGATTGCATGATGCACATGGATGTACAAACATTCAAGCAGGAATCTTGATGAGCAAGGCTCAAGTCCTTGATGGAAAAGTTTACTTAAATCCAGATAATAGAACTGTTACTAGCACACACAAAGTATGTACAGGCCTAGAGGAACGTGTGTGTGCATTGTAGAAACACACTGGCTTGCTCCTTTCCACTCCTGCTTGACTGCAGCTCAAAGAATATTATTCAGTTACTCCAAGACCTACTCAGTATTCCCTTTGCTCTTCTGGATGCAACATCCTATATATTTTTTTATTTCTGTGGTAAATTTGCTCACCTGTGGCACTCTGCTGGGCCAATTTTTGATACAATAACTTGGTGAAGAAAAAAATTTGACACAAAATGTCCTATGAGCATAGAGTTTTTCAAGATTAAATCCAGGTTTTGCTGCATTACAGTTATCTTGACTGACTTGGAACTTTTCATTAGGAAGAGGTGAGAACTTCAGAATCTTAGAGTATGCTTTAGTCTCTTTTTACTATTGATCTTTTCTAACGCATCAGGCAAAAAAAAGAGTATAAGCTAAAGAATGTACTTTATGTTATGAAAATAAAGTTTTACTATAAGATATGATAGTTCATACTGTACCCATAATTAAATAGCAATAAAAAATACATTCCTGCAGGAACTTAGGAATTTAAGCACTGAAATTATTGCATTTGCTCAAAGGTATTCAGAAGTGGTGAATGAAAATTAATCCAACATTTATAATAGAGCAGAAATGAAAGCATTCAAAGGAAAACTAATTTTAAAAATTTTAATGCTGATTTATATTTTAATTATATAATGATTATTTGCAATTATAATTATCCATGTGCTTCTAAGAAGAGTGGCAGTGTAAAGGAAATGGGTAATAAATATTCTCACATGAAAGCTAGAAACTAGGCATTTAAACAGAAATTCCTCTGTGATTGCAATGTGACTTCTTAAAAATCCAGCATTAATTTATTGCCACATATATATCCCCATGAGACAGTCATTGTAAAACTGCACTTTTAGGAAAACATCAGCTTTTGGTTTATATTGTTTTTGATTTTGAAAAATTGTATGCATTTCCAGGGGCTTTTTATCTTGCCCTATATTGTCACGTAGGGAAGTTGTTGCTGTTATGTAAGCACTGGATTTAACAAATTTTCTTCCCACTTTATTTCCTACTTCTCTCCTTCCCACAGAGTTTGGCAGTGTCTCTTTCAGTCTAGTTTTTGGTTCTTTTTTTCCTTTAACTCCCCTTTTTGGGTAGGGGACGTGGGGTGAAGATGTCTTTTTATTTTCAAGAAAAGATTCTTTATAAATACCGCTGTGACAAATTCATTTCACAGCACAGAAGCAATCAGCGTGATGCCAAAGTCTGGCTGGGAACTGAAGGGTCAAACCAGCACTCTTCCCAAAGATCAATGGGACGAACTTCTGAACGACAAGACTCTTAACTGGCTCTATATACCACCAAAAGAAAATAAAAGATCAAATGGTAGGTTCTAAGAAGAAATAGATGTATGTTTGTTCCTGCTTTTCTAGTCCTCTCTTTAAATACAGATTATGAAAAAAATACTTGTAAGGGACAACAAAGAAAATACAAGCAGCAGAGAAGTGTGTTCTTCTGATAAGCTGTGCTCTGATTCACTGCAAACTTTAAACAGCTTAGGTAATTACCCTTATGGACAAAAAAAGAATAGTGTACCAGGAGACAAGGTAAATACTCTCCCACTTGAATTGTTTCAAACAAGACTCGATCTCTTTAGTGATTTTTTTTTTATATATTGTCAGTCTAGCGGAAGGTACAAGACAAGTTGGGAATAGGGGGCTAGTAACATCTTAGGGAGAAAGGGGCACTCTTGGTGTTGGAATCTCAATTCTCCAGTCAAGAGATGTATATATATATATATTTCACAACTAATATTTAATTTAAAAAAAAGAAAAAAGTTTGAAAATCAAACAGAACTCTTTGTATTTAGGCATTGACCAGATATCAATCTTACTCCTCCGTAACTGGCATATAATAATATATTGACTAGATTGTACTGGGCCAGCTTCCAATTTCATTCTGCAGTATGTTTCCCAGGTATTTCCTGCTGAATTTAAAATGAGATATTATTTAAATCGCCTCTACATGTTACTGGAAGAAATCTTTGATGTCTTAAACATCTGACAATTTTAACATCTACTGTTTACTTGCATGCGTCTTCCATTAAGGAAGGAAAAAGTTTCACTTCAGAAGCCATTCAAAGTCTTTCTGCTTCACAGTCTTTTTAGCATAAAGAAGTTGTGAGTTTTAAAGGAAAGTACTGCCACAAGTATTGAATGAGGTTGGTTTGGTTTGTTGTACTTTTTTTTTTTTCCTGCCAGTCCAGGCTAGTCAGATTTTATCTAACAAAGAATTTACATCTCACAAGATTCTATGTTTTTTTGTCAGTATCAGTGATCTAATATGTTCTGCAATTAAAAAGTTTTCACAAAGAAATCCCAGAAAGATGTTTCACAATTTCATATTACGTTTTTAAAGATCTATAGCTGCCCCAGAGAAAAAACCTAAAGCGGTAACCTAAAGCTGCTTTGTGATCTGTCTTTCCCTGCAACCAGAAAAACACATTTCTAACTTCCTTTCCCTTACAGTTTGCACACATTTGAAACTATAGAAAAGTACATAAAAGACTGAAAGGTTGCTGGTTTATTTTAATCATCCCATAAAGCAAATTTATGAAGGAGAACACTGATGAATGTGAAAGGTGTTAGCTACAAAACAAGTGGCCCAGCAAGAAAGGAATCTAGAACATCAGAAGACCATTGATAAAAGAGATTAAGAACTTCAAATAGGGAGTGGATATCCAAATTCATACTTTAAAACCCCTCAAACTTTTACATACGTAGTTTTCTCTTTAGCTTTCATTATTATTCGCCTTTGTTCTTTTAGTCAGCCCTGGAAATGTCACAGGACACATTACAATAACTCAAATAAGAGGTTTGTTTCTCTTGCCTTCTTCCTCAAAGTAGAAATTTTTCTGGAAAGAGTTTGGATCCTAAAATCACTTTCTACTTATCAGTGTTTTCAACACAAGCATGTACATGTCCAAAGAAGCTGAAACTTGCCTTTAAGTACAGCTCGAATAATCCTCCTAAATAGGATGTGTCATATTTGGATGGTTCTGTAAAAGGGCTTTCTTTCTATGAGGTCTTAAGATATGTCTCATATTGCCCAATACAAAGCTTAATTTGGATTGTGAGAAGCAACAAAGATTATTATTTCTTCCTAAGTTCTCACTGCACAAAAGCTCTTCTCCTCTCGGGTGTCACATATCATCATCAGCATCAGCTAGAATCTTAGACAGATAAATCAAAAAGCTGTCAATTCTTCCAAAAACATTTGTATGTAGTGACAATACAATTTTCATGCCTGACAACATAATGAAACACTTCTGTATGGAAGCTGCTAGAAATGTTATTTACTTGACTCAAATGACCAGCTGCAGAGGAGCTTGTCAGGGATCTCCACTGTGTTCTACAGCAGCCTAGAGGTGGTCTAGAATAGGATGGGGTAAACAGTATTTCTTCTGTAAATAAGTACTATCCAGGCATGGTTTATTACAAGCTCAAAGTCACTTAATTGACATGTGTACTGAAATAGTGCCCATCAAAAATAAGTTAGATTAAAGTGCAGCCGCTGCTGTAGAAACGTTTAGAAGAGATCCTGATGTGAAGAGCGCATCATGTGTATAAAGTGAAAAGGGAAACCTTGAACCCAGTCACAGCAGACCAGTTTAGAGAACCTTCTGGAAGCTTCTTTGCAAGCCAAAGCCACAGCGCTGCATGAAGGGCATCACTTGGAGTAGGGGCCAGCAATTATCCAGCAAAATATTTTCCTAAATGAAGTGTCTGCTGTGCACATGGGACCTCACTGACATCATCAGTGTTGCATTGGCCTGGGTTTTCCTAATAGATTGTCTTCAGAGAAGGATTTATTCTTGATCCAGTGTAAACACTTCCCACCTTCAGTGGCCATGGAAGATGGAAAGCAGCAAACTGAAATTTGTCTTCCTTATCCTGTTTCTGTACAGTGAACAAAATGGTTCCCCAGACAGATAATAACATCATTATTTTGGAAAAGACCTCCGAGATCATAAAGTCCAAACTTTGACCAACACCACCATGTTAACTAAGTGCCACACAGTGCATGAACTGCCACATCCAGTTGTTTCTTGAACCCTTCCAGGGAGGGGGTGGCTCCACTGTGTCCCTAGGCAGACTATTCCAATGGTTAGGCACTATTTCAGTGAAGATATTCTTCCTGATGTGTAGCCTGAACCTCCCCTGGCACAGCTAATCTCTTTCTCTCCCAGGCTAGTTGCCTGGGAAAAAGGGCCTACCTCTAGCTTGTGTCCCTCAAGAGCTGGCACATCTGTTTTCAAAAGAGTGTTCCCAAATGCAAAAGATTAGGAGTACACAGAAGCAAACC